>PVHX01001644.1:132291-198099 GCA_004024805.1 Geosciurus inauris
GCTTATAATTTTGTGCAAAGTTAGAAAAATTATGATTGTAATAATTTTTTTTTCTATTTGCCTCAACAAATATTTTCAGTGAATAGTGTGTACAGCTTCTGAAAATTTGTTTTTTTTCTGTTATGTTTGATAACATGTATTTAAATGCAACTTTTGAGAAAAATAAATAAAAATTAAAATTTAAAAAAAAAAAAAAGAATCATGACTTAATCAGTATATTAATCCATTTCATGGATTAATAATTTAAATGGACTAATTGTGGGCAGGTAGTGTGTGGCTGGAGGAAGTAGGTAATTGGGGAACATGCCTTTGGGGTTTATAATTAGTCCCTAGTGTCTTGTTTGCTCTCTTCCATTCCCTATCTGTCATGGGCTGAGCAGCATTTCTCCACTATAACCTTCTGCCAGGATCTTCTGTCTAACTTCAGGTCCAGAGCAATGGAATCTGGCCAACCATGACCTGAACCTCTGAAACCATAAGTCCAAAAAATCTTTTCCTCCTGTAAGTAGTTCTTGTTAGGTATTTTGGTCATAGTGATGAAAGGGTGACTAACACAGTGCTCAATACCTCTGGCTAATGATGTGAAGTAAAACTCTGGCACTGAAGGCCAGAGAACCTTCTAGCATTCTCTCTTATTCTCTATCTACTACACCGTACATCTTAAGCCAATCAGAACATGTGGTCTTCAAACAATCACATTTGCTCATCCACAGCTTTTGCTTGTGATGAAATACCTTGCTCTGGTGTCACTAGGCCCTGTCTTCAATGTGGTCTACTGGACTCCCATACAAACTTTAGGCCCATCTGAAATGTCATTGTGTTGTTATATAGTCTTTCTTTCTTTTTTCAGGGGTGGGTGGTTATAGGGTCTTATGAGATTGCCCAGGCTGGTCTTGAACTCCTAAGCTCAAGCAATCCTCTCACCTTAGCCATCTGAGCAGCTGGGACTACAGGTACATGCTATTGCACTCTACCTAGACAGTCTTTCTTTTTCACTGAGCCACATCCCCAGACCTATTTTGTATTTTATTTAGAGACAGGGTCTCACTGAGTTACTTAGCATCTCGCTTTTGCTGAGGCTGGCTTTGAACTTGTGATCTTCCTGCCCCAGCCTCCCAAGGTGCTGGGATTATAGGTGTGCACCACTATGCTCAGTTGACAGTCTTTCTTTCTTTTTTAAAAATTATTTTTAGTTGTTAATAGACCTTTATTTTATTCGTTTTATTTATATGTGGTGCTGAGTAGCGTACCCAGTGCCTCACACATGCTAGGCAAGTGCTCTACTACTGAGCCACAACCCCAGCCCTGAAAGTCTTTCTTGATTCTTGCAAATCTGTTTTTCCCTTTATATCACTACTTTTCTCACCTCACATTAATTAGCTTTGTATTTTAAGTCACTATAATGTTGTGAAGAAAAATACCTTTGGAGTTATATGTTGTTTAGGACTGGGTTACCCCGGTGTTTAATGTTTTTGAGCCTCATTTCCCCAAACAAAAGACCACTTAGGTATAAAGCATCCTTCTGAGTACCTGGCATGGCAGACCAAAATACTGAATTATTTCATAAAATATTGTATGCCTTTAACCTAAATATCATTCATAAGCCAATAATTTTGTGTTCCTCAAGTGGAAGGCACTTATTAAAACATATTCACAATTTCAAAGCCTACAAGAACACTTGCAGCATATCCCTTCAGACCTGCCAAATCCCTGAGGGTTGCATGGCAGGGTTCAGGGAACTTGTTATCTTGTCTTTTAAAATTTTTCAGTATTATCAAGGTACCTGGGTCTACTTTCAGGTATAGTCTAATTTTTAAAATACTCACAGCAAAGGCTAGATGGTCTGTTGCCAAGCCAAAATCACCTATTTTTACATGGTCATCAGAATCCAAAAATATGTTGACAGGCTTCAAATCCCGGTGTATCATTCCCTGTTGGAAGAAAGTGAAGAATCTAATTGTTGCTTCCCATGCATGGTTTATAGTTATACCTGTTTCCTCATTTGAAAGTGGTAGAAACTGGAAGAGGTCTTTTCCCAGACCACCCTAGTCCAGGAATCTGGTCTCTGGAATGTCTCCCAATTGTCTGGTAACTTCTCTACAATCTCCCTCTTTCACCTGTGGCTGTCCTGATCAGGTGAAATCCAAATGGCTCCCTGTGGCACCCAAGGTTCCTTTCACTGGGTTTATCAAATTAACTTTCCCTCTGCTGCATCGCAAAACCTTGGTTCTGGTCAAGGAAACACACTACTTTCATTCCATTTCTATTCCTTTCTTTGTACTATTTCCCCTGCCTAAGACATTATTATTATTTTTTAATATTTTTTTGGTTATAGATGGACACAATATTTTTATTTATTTTTATGTGGTGCTGAGGATCGAACCCAGTGCCTCACACATGGGAGGCGAGAACTCTACCAATGAGCTACAATCCCAGCCCCCATTATTGCTTTTTTCTACTCATTTGAACTTTTTTCATTTGTTCTAATTAGTTATACATGACAGTAAAATGCACTTTGATATATCATACATAGATGGAGTATTCTCATTCTTCTGGTTGTACATGGTGTAGAATCCCACTAGTCATATAGTTATATATGTACATAGGGTAATAATGTCTGATTTATTCTACTATCCTTCCTATTCCCTTACCCCTCCCCTCCTTTCACTCCCCTCCACCTAAAGTAACTATTCTTCCCCAGCCGCCCCCACCCTTATTGTGAATTAGCATCTGCGTATCAGAGAAAATAATAAGCCTTTTTTTGTTAAAGAGTCGCTCTTTTTTAAAAACTTATTTATTTATTTATTTATATAGGGTGCTAAGGATCAAACCCAGGGCCTCATACATGCCAGGCAAGGCATTTTACCA
This sequence comes from Geosciurus inauris, assembly GCA_004024805.1. Classification (NCBI taxonomy): domain Eukaryota; kingdom Metazoa; phylum Chordata; class Mammalia; order Rodentia; family Sciuridae; genus Geosciurus; species Geosciurus inauris. The sequence continues at coordinate 135,160 of PVHX01001644.1, forward strand.
CTGAGCCCCAACTCCAGCCCCTAGCCTTTGTTTTTTTGGGGGGGATTGCCTTATTTCGCTTAGCATGATTTTCTCCAGCTCCATCCATTTACTGGCAAATGCCATAATGTTTAATTTTACCAACATTTACAAGTGCCAATTCATTCATGAACCTTCCACAGTAATTCTAACAATTCACTTTCCATCCCCAGTATACACAGTACTCAGTGATTATGTTAAATGAATCCTGCTTTTTCCTCTTCCTAATGGCTTATCATAATACTTATTGTTTCATGTCCTATAATACAAAAAATAATAAAATAAAGCACTTTATTGTATGATCTCTTTTACTACCATATGAAGGCGAATTCTGACTTCCTTCAAAAATAAGAAGTCCCTCTCAAGCATGGGGTTTGTCATATACTAGTGCCTCTGTATATCTAGGTGTGGCACAGTATTAGATGCCCACCACAGATGGAGAGGAAGTGAGCAAATGGCTCTAGGACCCCGCCAAGAAGGTACCACAGGAATAGAGTTCTAATGGCCTTCATTAGAACTCTTTTTTATTTCCAACCTTTTAAATTTCTGCTTTCAACAAATTATTTATAAAATTAGATGTATAAATTACAGCCTTGGCTTCTTGGTATAAATACAGCATAATATAAACATTCTGAGGTTCATGAAAATTGAGGCAAAGGAAAAAAATAATATATTTACACTAGCTAATACATTAGAGATCCCATTTTCAAAATGTAAGCAGTATTTCAGGCTGAAGCTAGGCCCCTTAGCATTTACATCATAATAGCGATTTCTAGCTTTAAACTGACATTTTATACACATAGCAAGCTATGCTACTAAAAGAGTCTTATTGCTCTCCTTGCTGGATGACTTTCTAGTTTCTCCTTATTCCCAGGAAGGGCAGCACTAATTGTTAGAATCAAATCTTAGTACATATCAACCACACTTGTATTTTATTCTAAACCAATCAACAAATCATCTTCAATATTCCATATGTGATCAAATATTTTTTCATCATCCAGGAGTTGACAAAGTTTCTATAAAGGACCAGGTAGTAAATTACAGGCATTTCAAGCTATATGATCTTTGTTGTAACTACTTAAATCTGCTGTTACAGCAAAACAGTCCCAGGCAATATGTAAACAAATGAGCCTGGCTTTGTTCTCCAGTGAAACTTCATTGATAGATGATGAAATTTAAATTTTATGTTATGAAATATTATTCTCCTTTTGATTTTTTAGTAACCACTTAAAGATATAAAATCCAGTTTTAGGTTATGGAACAAAGAAAAACAGGTGTTAAGTAAGTCATAGTTTGCTGATCTCTGTCCTAACCTTCAATGTTTTCTTTGAACTTTGATAACTGGTACTACTTTCTTATCTTTTGACACTCTGTCCTATTACCTACAATATAGATTTCAATATACCCAGTTTTCTGTATTTTTCACCATTTTCACATTTGAATTTTTTTACTTAGTCATAAATTTATGTAAACGTAGGTTTTGGATACAAAATGTTGTCAAGTTTACTTTCTCATGGATATAAGCCAATCCATCCAGAATCTCTCGAAAAAGTCTCCAAAGTCTGATGGTGTCTTGATACAATCCCTGGTCAATGGTGTCACGTAAAGTACTCTTTTCACAGTACTCCATCTACAGCAAGAACAAACCAGGAAGAACTTGGTTACAAAGTATGAATTAAGGAGGTTAATTGTAACTAATGTAATTATCCATTTAAAAACTTGTAATATGGATTCTAAACAGTTATGGGAAAGATTTGATTTTTTTACACTGAAAAAACAAAAACAAACAAACAAAATATTTAAATGCTAAGCAATTCAGTGAGACCCTGTCTCTAAATAAAATACAAAATAGGGCTGGGCGCCCCTGAGTTCAACCCTCAGTACAAAAAACAAATAACAAACAAACGAACAAAAACACTAAAAAATACTTTGGGAGAGTAGAGATGGAGCTCAGTGGTAGAGTGCATTTTTAGCAGACAATAGGCCCTGGATTCCATCTCCAGCACTCACAAAAATAGCAAGCAAGCAAACAAAAAACATTTGGGAGCAAATACGTATAATCTTAGCACCCCAAAATAACCATTGAAATTTAAAATTTTTTTTTTGTTGTTGGGCTGAGGAGCGAACCCACAGCCTCGCATGTGCTAGGCGAGTGCTCTACTACCAAGCTTACACTCCTATGCCCCATATTTATTTTTACAAAATTGGTTATAAAAAAGAGATTTACTTGCTTAAATTCTTATTACAAATAATATGAAAATTGAGATTTCAGTAAAATTTTATTTATTGTTTTATAAGACTGCAAACTCAAATTTCCAAGAAGGGCTAATTAATCCAATGATGTCGTTAGTTATTATTTGTACATTATGACCTTCAAGTCAAGAGCAAAACATTATAACTATGTCAAAGAACATTATTCCTCTTTTGATTTTGTTAAGTAACCACTCAAAAATATAAAAGCCATTCTTAGCTTACAGGCCAAACAAAAAAAAGGCATAAATTGGATTAGACTTGTGGGTCACAGGGCCTCACCTGGATATACAGATAGTGCACGGCTTCAGTCGTCACTGATCGCTCACTTTCATGGCAACCGTTATTTTCATTGTGGTCCTCATCCTAACCCAAGAGGAATACATGAGAACTCAAACTGGGGGCTGAAATTAAACAGGACCACCATCAAATACCTCCCCTCTCCCCCCAAGCCATCCTGCTGCCCTAAGAGAAGGTCAGTGAGCAGAACTCAACTAATGCCCTGTAGAAGCTTACTATAATTTTAAGGAAAGTTTGTTATAATTGGAATCTTCTGTGTAGCTCATAGGTCTGTTGCTACACAGAATGATGATGGGAAAAATGGAAACTAGTAGGTTTTAAAGTTGTGCAATCCATAGAAAGATTCCTTGTCAAGTTAATTCTTTACTATTGATGTCTTAAGGATAAAAAGGGTAGAATATATATATATGCTATTATTTTAGGGCTTCAGTGCTAAAGGAATGCCTTTCCTCAGTGGGAATTAGCTAAAGCAATTTAAATGTGACCATACTATTAAAGAGCATACTGCTCTCTGGTCCAAGCCCTCAAAGAACAAGCATTCAGCTGCCACTTACAACAAATGATCCTCTTGTCTCCACAGGGCCAATCTATGGCCAATTTTCTTTTTAATACATGATACCTTTTTAAAAAAAGTATTTTTCTTCTTATAGATGTATTTAAATACTTTTAACCCTAAGTATGAAAAAGGCATTAGTTACCATCTGACCATTCAATTTACATTTTTTATGAGCAAGGATTTTTCAATACTTTTCATTTAAAAAAAAGTTTTTTTAGTTGTCAATGGATCTTTATTTTACTTATTTGTACATGGTGCTGAGAATTGAACCCAGTGCCTCACACATGCTAGTCAAGCGCTCTACCACTGAGCCACAACCCCAGCCCTATTTTTTCATTATTAAAGGGGAAAAAAAGAGCTCTGCTCGCTCTGGAAATAATCAGGTTCTACTCTTGAATCATTACTATACTCTGGGGATTATCTATAGAAGATTATTAATCTCTTGGCAGCTCCTACCCATCAATTAGAATGCTCATAGGCTATTGCCCATAACCAAGAAAAATCAGGATCATAAATTTTGTGTCCCCCTGAGTCTGTGCTAACAGATGAGATGACTCAGAATGTGATGAGAGGGTGAGGGCCTTGAGCCAGCTGGCCTCTGGGGAAGGGAAGGGGGGGGAGGGGTCCTGGGGATGGAGTTTAATCGTGTGGCCAATGTTTTAGTCAGTCCTTCCTACATAATGAAACTCCAATAAGATACCTGGACATGGAGGCTCAGTGGGGCTTCTAGGTTGAGCACATGGCTGGGCTGAGAGGATGAGGGGCTCAGATTCCATAAGAACATGGCAGGGACCAGCTTTGCATTTGAGATGCTCCCAGACTTTGCCCTATTATGTCTGGTTCTGATTTGTGTCTTTTATAATAAAACTGTAATAATAAATATAAAAAAATTTGGTGTCCCCATAATAATTAAATGCAGACCTCTAAAACCAAACAACTTTGCCTTAGCAGTAGTTTAGATTGTTTATGCTATTACCTGTTAAATTTATAGTTAATAAATTTAAATTGAGAGGAACTTAAGGTGATTTTACTTGATAAGGGAAGTACTTACAAAAAACACACTAGCTAATGCATTCAAACAACCTCCAAGTCAATTTAACTGCTTATCTAACAGAGTTCACATGTATACTTTTCTTTATCTGCTGTGAATGCACACTTACAATTGTTGGCAAGTATATTTTTATTCCTGGTAACAAAGCATCATATTCAACACCTAGGTAAAGAATGTTTCTTGGCAGCAACAACCGACAGCCCTAGTAGTTTGAAAGCTTGACCCTGAGTCCCAGGAACAGCATAGAGGCCTCTGCTGGCCTGGGCAGAGGAAGATGCAGAAGTGGTGGGGTCCAAGGCCCGCAGCAATGTTTCTCAAACTTTTAAAACCGTAAGCCACATGAAGAAATATATGTTACATCACACTCAGTACAAATACGTATGAGAGAAAATTTCCAGAAATGAAGTTTACTTTTACTTGAAGTGTGCAGCTTGTTATTCTCTACTTCTCTGCAGCATTAAAAATAAAATAAGTCTGGTTATAATATTTTAAATTGATATTATAACTCATTACATGGTCATTACAGACTTAAAACTAGAGAACGGTGTATGAAAATATGAAATTAAGAGTGATTGAGGGGCTGGAGATAGTACAGTTGGTACAGTGCTTGCCTCTCATGCACAGGCCCTGGGTTCAATCCCCAGCACCACACACACAAAAAAAGAGGAATTGATGTGGGAGAGATCAAGGTAACTCAATGATGAGACTGTTTAGTTAATTAACTTATTTTCAATCCTCATCCTCAACCATACAAAATTTTCTCAAATTCTTTAGGAAACTTTTAAAATTTTTATTTATTTTTTTATTAGAGCTTTAGGGTTACACATAGTAGTTGGGTTCATCCTGACAAACACACATACATAGGAACCTTTTTATCACACAAAAAGTTAGTGTCTTAATTTACTTCTCATTAATAAATGTCAGTATGCTTTGTTATATAAATATAGACCTATAAAAAACACAAATAAAATATATTTTAAATGAATGATCATATTTTAAAATTGGTATTTACATATCAGATTAAGGCTTTAGTATTTTACCTGAGGTTTATAACATCAGATAACAGTTTCCTTACACACCCACTCTGATGAATAAAATAGTACAATTTTTATATATTTACCTGATTCTGACTTTTACTGTTCTCATCTTCATGGTCAAAGATGATATCACTTTCAGAATCTGAAGCAGGTCTTAAAAAGAAACAGAAAAATGCTGAAGAAATCAAAATCCCTGTAATGATTCTAAAAATTGGCATTCTTGCTAATTAATAGAAAGTAAAAGCGGCTAGAGGCACTATACTATGATTCCATGGCATAAATCTGTACATACCACCATGCTGATTTGTATTTCCCTATTATGCAAAACATATAACTCTTTAAAATCAGTTCCTAAAATAAGTCTCCTAAATAAATGTCATAGCTAAGAGTTATGATAAATTGTATCTAACTGGATGCGATGAAATAAAACCATGAAGGTAAATGACCAGGATTCTGAGATGAATAGTTTAGTTTAGGGTTATAATTATTCATTTGGTACTTTCTTGGGGACTGCAGTTGGTACTATATCAAGACTCCAAATTAGTTTGTGTGTGTGTTACTGTAGACTGAACCCAGCCAGGACTTCCCCTGTACTAGGCAGGTTCTCTACCACTGAGCTTCATCCTCAGCCCTTTTTATTTTTATCTGTGAGACAGGGTCTGGCCAGGTTGCCCAGGCTGGCCTGGTACTTGTGATCATCCTGTCTCATCTACCTGAATAGCTGGGATTACAGGCCTGTACCACTATGCCAATCCCAAATTAGTTCTTAAATGTTCCATAGAGTTGGAAGTCTATTTAAAGGAATGCTCTATAAGAAATTTTCTTAAATGTTTTAAGTACTGCAGGTAATTTCTGTTTTCCTTTCTCCAGGGCTTAGATTTTGGAGATCTTTTGAAGATACTGGAAAAAATTCCTTTGGATTGCATTTGGCCTACTGGGTTTGTTTCTTAACATTGTCAATACTTCCAGATTTCTAAAGCACTGCCCTTTCCCCTGACATGGGCTTGGTGGGGTTAATGTCAGGGGCATATCTACTGCTGCCTGGCTGGTACCCACACCTGTGCCCCTTACAGGAAGGACTGTGAGAAGACACCATCATGTTCATCCTCATCGTCATCCTCATCACTGCTGGAGCCTGGGCCAGCTACAGGGAAGCGGGCATTGGATGAGCGCTCAGCTGATGTGCTCCACTCCACTGAGCTGCTAAGGATGGGTGGTGGTGCAGCAGCCTCCACACTGTCCAGCCCGTTGGTGTCACTTGCTCGCTGCCCATGTGTAGCTTGTCCGTCCTGGATCAGGGGTCTTGAGTCTGGAGGTGGTGTCCCTGGGCCTGCTGGTCGCTCGTGCCGCTCAATCCAGGCATTGTAGTAGCGCACGATGTTCTCATGGTGCAGGCGCGAAAGCAGTGTCACCTCGCCTTTGATCCTGCGGAAGTGCCTGCTGGCTGGGTTGATGGGGATGCGCTTTACCGCGTAGCAGCAGCCATCTAGCTTGTTTTGGACCTACCATGCAGCAAGAGAAAGAGACCCTGGTAAGGTCAGCTGCCCATAACTTTGCTCTAATTGGCATTTAGCCCTTATGGCCCCATTCCCTCCCAAGGAGAAACCAGGGATCCAAAAACCAACACCTATGGTCAAGAACCACAAGTCTGAAACTCTTAAACTGAAGAAAGTTTTTCCACCCAAATTTAGTAACAGCTTAAATAGATCAGAGTGTACCGAGTATGCTAAAAGATCCTGGGGAAAACAACCTCCATTTGAATCATTAATTTTACTGACAATTAGTTCCCTGTTCTTCCAGTGTCTTATCTACTATCTAACTTTGTAAATGAATTTTGGTTTTAAAATAAAAATTATTTTCTAAAGCTGATGTAAGTTCAGATGATGATTTTAGTTTCTGTACTTTTTACACTTAAAAATCACTAAAGACAAAGTGAACTCCAGAAACTTTAACAGACTGTAAAGCAAATGGCTAATTCTTAGCTTTATTATTATTATTATTATTATTATTATTTTGGATACCGGGGATTGAACTCAGGGGTACTCGACCACTGAGCCACATCCCCAGCCCTATTTTGTGTTTTATGTAGAGACAGGGTCTCACTGAGTTGCTTAGCGCCTCACCATTGCTGAGGCTGGCTTTGAACTCGCGATTCTCCTGTCTCAGCCTCCCAAAGTGCTGGGATTACAGGCATGAACCACCATGCCTGGCTTAATTCTTAGCTTTATAAAGCTATGTCAATTTAGAGAAATTACTTAATTTCCTTAAGACTCAATTTTCTTACTTACAAAATAGTATTTTTGTCCTCAGGAAGCACCAGCACTGCCAAGGAGGAAGAGGCTAAGTTTTATGGTTTTGATTTGAGGTGTCCCCACAAAGCTTATGTGACAATGCCGGAATCAACACAGGTAAAAGGATCAGATCATGAGAGTTATAACATCTGATGGATTAATAATTTCAAACGACTGTTGTACTGAGTTGTAACTATAGGCAGGTAGGGTGTGGTTGGTGGAAGCAGGCCACTGAGGGCGTGCCCTTGGGGATTATATATCTTGTCCCCTAGCTTCTGTCTGTCTGTCTCTCTCTGTTTCCTGCCTGGTTTCATCTCTTAGTAGACATGTGTAACTAGTCAGGCAAAAGTATGTAACTTCTCTAAGCCTCAAATGGAAAATGGGGATGACATCTATCCCATAAGAATGTCTTGTAATCAAAAGATGAGGTTTGTAAAGCTACCTGGCACACAACTTGAAATACAGAATATGCTCTGAAAAAATGATAGCCTTGTGTTCCCTGACTGTCACATTAATAGAGAAAAAAATGGAAAGCATTGGCACTTTCAATCTTAGGTCTTTGTATACACCAGGTATACGCTGAGTCACTGACTCAGGTGTGGAACTTGCTGGAAATTCATAGGATTTCATTTATTACATTGAAAAGGTGTGGAAATGGTAAAGGGTCCAACTGCTAACAAAATGCTAGATTACTGAGCAGACTGTCCTACTCAGAGATGGAAATACAGAAGGGTGTGAGTTCTCCAAAGGAGAAATTGCAGGAGAAATATGGAGCGAAAAGTATAAAGAGGTTACAAATATTTTTTAAGTACTTAAAAGGAAATGAACTTTGTTAATATTTTAATTCAATAATCTAAAATATAAATAAGCTGAAGTACTTATCAAAATGACAAAATGTGAGTTAAAATCCTCTACAAATCATGATCTTTCTGATCAGGACACCTATCTTATTTAATTAAGATTGTTTCTATTACTGTAGGAAAATGCTTTTTCCAGTATAAGAGGCCTTTTGTAGTAAGGAGTAATGCTTCCTCATAATATTCTGATTATCCTAAACAGACACATGATCCACTAATGGTGGATCATATGTGATAGATGACATGTGCCTTACATGTACTTTCTAATACAACATTAATCTGTGTTTCCCAAGATTTAAAAACAAAACAAAACTGTTATATTATATAAAAATAACTGAAACCTCTTTCTACCAGGGGCAGATAGTAAGAAGTCACCCAAAGAAACTGAAATGAAGAAAGGAAGACCTAATACCAGCAAACCTTAATAACAGTGGCTAATTTTCCATCTCAATAAGGGCTGGGAAATAAAAGCCATCAAAGCCATCTGAGGCCATCTCCCAGTATGAATTCCATCTCTGTTCTAACTTTGGAATCCTTTTCTCTACAGCAACTCTAACAGCAAATGGGAGAAAACAAGAACAATTTTCTTCCTGAACCAAAGCACACAAAAATGTTCTTTACGTAGAGGTCTTGGCTCCACTTGAAGCACTGTGTTTTTCACATTAAAGATCTGGTCAAGCAAGGACAGGAGAATGGTGCACTCTTAATGTGCCTAGGGCAACTTTAGCTTCAGGAAGGTAAAGGTGATCACAGTTTCAAATAGTCCCATTCGCTTCCCTCCCCACCCTCAAAATAGAAGTCAAGGCTGTTAAGTCTGTAGAAATGGAACAGAAGAAATTCTAAATGTGACTGGGGACAACTATATGTCACACCTTGATGACTGCTCCAAAAGCTCCTTTGCCAAGAAGCTGTAATTCTTCAAATTCAATAAAATACCGGGAAAACTGTTTCTGTGTCTCGCTGAAGAATGAAGCACTGGGTAGCTGGCTACTAGGAATAACAGTCTCAACATAATCTTGTCCTCCAGAATCTGAGAAAAAAAAATAAAGACATTAGAAACATAGGAAGAGCTAGAGAATCCAATGAGGATGCAAGCACTGGTAGAAGGGGCCCCAAACAGGGACGTGAAAAAATACCTCTTGCCTGAGTAACCCTTGTATACTTTCCTTGACTTTGCCCTTCCCTAAATTAGGTAGAAAAATATAATTAGCCCATTTTATAGATGGGGATAATTGGGACAGATATTAAGTGACGGAACTAGCGAGCCAGACCCCAACCCAAGTCTCCTGGTCCATTCCAGTCTCTGCAGAGGTTCTTTAATCTGCTACGTGAGTGTTGGCAAGAAAATCTAGTTACACAGCAAATAAGGGTAACAAAAAAGCAAAGATGACTAAATACTCATAGAGGCTATACCAATACGCACTCTGTCAGCAGGGACTATTAAAATCAGGCTCGGAAAACAGTCCCCCCCCCACAGGGACTGCTTATCAATGAACACAGATGTACATGTAGCTCAGATGTATGTGTAGCTCAGAATAAAACAGATAATCCATGCAGCCCCTTCCAGTTTTAGGTTTACGAATACCTTCAAAATATGTTAAACAGGGGCTGGGGCTGTGGCTCAGTGGTAGAGTGCTTGCCTAGCATGTATAAGGCACTGGGTTCGATCCTCAGCACCCCATAAAAGTAAATAAAAACAAAAGTACTAAAAAAAATGTTAAACAGGATATCAAAGAAGGATGTTAAGAGACTCACCTTCAGGACTTTGTTCCACTAAAGGCATTTTTGGCTGAGGATTTATAAAGCCATGTTTCAACAGCTGCTGAGGGCTCCATCTTTCCTTGTCATCCAAGCAAACACACCTCAGTGAGAGGGAAGACAGAATCTCAGCAACACACAAAATAAACATCAACTTAGCTATAGGTTGATTTTTAAAAAATACACATTAGAGAATTCATGGTACTTATGGACCAAAATGAACATATATGTGAATATAAATCAACAAATATCCCTGCAGGATCTACATGCGAGCACTAGGCTATGTGAAAGTGGAGAATTTAAAGAAGAAAAAATAATAAAATAAAACATGCAGTTTCTTTAGAGGCAAGGAATAAATTTTTAAAAATTTCAGATAGAAGTATAGTATAAGTAGGCTATGAATTTTCAGTCCCATTAACAATTTAATAACTTGCCATGCTTAATTTAGTCTTTCTAAAAATTAGTTATAAATAAAGCTTAGAAAGCTTTATGTAGAAAAGGCAAAGCAAATTAGCTGATGTTGTGTTGGGGACCAGTTTGATAAACTTCAGATGAAGCCTATACATATGAAGTGAGTTGGTACTAATTAAGAATACTTTTTTAAAGTCTCATATCTCTTTCCCTCCCTCCCTCCTTCCCTTCTTTCCTTCCTTTTTTTCTCCCTTTCTCCTTCCCTCTCTCTCTCCCCACTACCTTCCTTCCTTCCCAGTGCTGGGGATTGAACCCAGGGGCATTCTATCACTGAGCTACATTCCCAGCATAGCTGGCCACAAACTTGTGACCCTCCTGCCTCAGCCTCCTTGATTATAGGCCTGTGCCACTGTCCAGGCTTACCATATACTTTTCTTAATCCTCAATCTTTAATATACTAACTTAGCATTTAACATTCTAATAAACAAAAATAATTTTAAAAAATTTTGAAAATTTTAAATAAGTACAAACAACCCATACCTTTAATCCAGGGGTTCTCAAGTAAGATCCCTGACCAGCAGCTTTAGTACCACCCAGGAATTTGTTACAAATTCTCCTTCAACCCAGACTGAATTAGTCAGCAGCTCTAGGGATCTGGACAGTAACCGATGCTTTCACAAGTCCTCCAGAATGTTTTAACACAAGTTAAAACCTAAGAACCACTGTTCTCATTAAGCTAAACTGTGGCATTTATAACAAAGACCCTAGTGGCACCACTTGGTAGCACTTGACCCTAATTATAAATAAATATACTTCAGCCCAGTACTTGACTTAAAACCTATAAGGTGGTGACAACAACTATCATGAAAGACAGCATTTTATTTTTTATGACACTGCATTAAAAAACAAAACACTCAAGGTTGGAAAAGACAAGATTCCAGTAAAACAGTTTGTGTAAGACTCTATCCCTAAATTTAAAACTAATTTTAATTATATTAGCAAACATAAATACCTTCCCCTTGCAAACATTAAAACATGATCAATAATGACACTTTGACCAAATCCTTCCTTTCTCCAGATCTTCCCTCTTCTTAGTGTACATCCTTAGACTCTTCTATGCATAATATATATAAACATACAACTACCCAAAATAATACTGTATTTTTTTAAAAATTATATTTAATTAATAATTTTTATGTCACTCTACCACTGAGATACATCCCTAGCCCTTTTACTTTTGCTTTGAGATAGGGTCTCACTAAGATGCCCAGGTTGGCCTCCATCTGGTGATCCTCTTTCCTTAGCCTCCCAAGGAGCCAGGATTACAGGTGTGTGTTACCATGCCCAGCTAATGTACTGATTTTTTTGGGCAATATCATCCTGTACATCTTATTCTCCAAGTTGCTTTTTTCTTTCAACCATGTGTTTTAGAGATCTTTCTAAGCCAGTACTTAAAGATCTTGTTTTTAATTTCTATAGACGCATGGACCTACTAGAATTTATTTACACAGTCTCCTACTATTGAGATTATTTCCCATTATTTCCCATGTGTGTGTTTTTATATATGTGTTTATACACATACACATACATAAGAGCTGTGGGCTGGGGCTGTAGCTCAGTGGTAGAACGCTTGCCTCGCATGCGTGGGTCACTGGGTTCTATCCTCAGCACCACATATAAATAAGTAAATAAAATAAAGATACTATGTCCATGTACAACTAAAAAAAATTAAAAAAAAAAAAAAAAGCTGCAATGAACATCCCTATACTTGCCCTATTGGGTTTCTGAAGTATATCAACTCCAACTCAGCTGTGACATTAATGTGACATGACAACAGATCTGGATCAGAAAAAATTTAAAGCCTACCCAAAATAAATTGTATTCTTATAAATAAATGAGATTTTATAACCATCAAGATCTCACTTAAAATGATGAACTTCTCTAAACCAACCATGTGGGCAACATAGTAGCCATAAGTGGAAAAGGTAAATGCTAGGTCCAGCTTTGAACAAAAAGGATGAAATGTGGAAAGTTCCATGTTTCTCCCTAGTTCTTACTCCTCAGACGGACAATAAGAACTAGCACTGACTCAGCACAGCTAAGTGCCAGGCAGGGTTTGAAGCTCTTTACAGGTATTAACTCATCTGATCCTCACAACAACCAGACTCAGGGAAGGGTGTCCCAGTCCCTCAGCCAGGAAGGGGTAGGAGGAGACCTGACCCAGTTGTCTGGCTCCAGAGTCTGAGCTCCTACCCAGAACCAATAAGTAAAACTGTAATTACAGATGGAATGCTGCCTCGCTTTTCTTTGCAGGTGATTTTTTTCTTTGGTTGGGACAGCAAAGGTAGTAAAATAGTACCCTGCAACTCCCTCCTAAACAGAGTCCATTGAAGCACTTTCGGAAGACAGAGAAACAGACACAATATTCTGAAGGACAACCATGTCCTTCAGAGAGTAAGAAGCCGGGCGCAGTGGCACCCGCCTGTAATCGCAGCACTTTGGGAGGCTGAGACAGGAGAATCGCGAGTTTGAAGCCAGCCTCAGCAACAGCAAGGCGCTAAGCAACTCAGTGAGACCCTGTCTCTACAGAAAACACAAAATAGGGCTGAGGATGTGGCTCAGCAGTCAAGTACCCCTGAGTTCAATCTCTAGTACCAAAAAAAAAAAGAATAAGAAAAGTGCTGATCTAAAGTTAAAAACTGATATAGTGTGATTTCTTTTTCTCTTTTCTTTTCTTTCTGTTTTTTTGTTTGTTTGTTTGTTTTTGTTTTTGTGGTACTAGGGATTGAGCCAAGGGCCTTATACATGCTAGGCTACATCCCTAGCTCAAACTGATCTTTGTTATGTGGCACATGACTATACAAGATCAAGTAATATTTGTAACAGGTAAGATAGTGACAGGGAATAACATCACGGATCAGGTCAACTGGCAATTGGTAAAGATAGGAATAGGGAAAGAAATGTGAAGGGTAAAAGAAATATAGAGAGTAGATGAAGTGAATTAAAGCAAATAACCGGGGAAAAGAAAGTAAAAAAACAAGTCAGTGTCAGGAAGGGAAGAGGGAAAAAATTAGTCTAGGTCAACTTCTACAAGAAAGCTAGATCAGGGAAATATCTGAAAAAATTCAGACAGAAAGGATCTTATCTCCTATTTAACACAAACTAAGGGAACGTAGCTCTGGCTTCTACTGAAAACAGATAGGGTTGAAGCAGAAAATGCTGAACTTAAGGACCTGCACAAAGACTTTAGGCCCAAGGAAAGCCTCTTCATTCAAGGATTCTCTTAAACTAGATAAAACTTGGTTTTATAATTAAATGTGCACCTGTAATTCACAGGTGCTGAAAAAAGTCTGGCTAGAGTTAGGAAGTTATTTGCATCCTAAGACTTGGCTGAATGAAATACTTATAGAAGAATGAGAACAAGAGACAGCATCACCCCTGAAGCCATTTTCTAAACAGGAGGCCTTGCCTTTAACCTGCACAATTAAAAGAGCAGGAGTAAAATGCAATTAGGAAATTTCAATGACACTCACTTCTTGAGGAAATCTTGAAAGTCAGCTGGTAAGTCACTGGGGATGGTCACAGGGTACTCTCCACACTCCTGTCCTTGGCTGAGGGAGAGCAGCAGAAGGCCAAGACGCCAAACATCTCCTTTCTTCCCCGTTTTATAAGGCAGAGCATTGTCACTAAAACGCACTCGGGTTTGCTCAAACACATCCTCCTTGCAAATGTCTGCTAGGCGTTTAGAAATGCTATAGTCTGTAATCTTGACAGTGCCCTCTGCATCTACCAAGACAGTTGATGCACTCAAGACCTTGTGCACCACAGAATTGCTGTGAAGATAATCGAGGCCTGACAAGAGCTGAGCTGCATACTTGCGAAGCTGATGCACAGGGATGGGGCCTGAGTGGCTCAGGTGTGTAGCGAGAGAGACCCCATTGATGTGCTCCACTAAAATATCCACAGTGATGGAGCTGTCTTGCTCTTTGAAATTCATGGCAAAGTAGCGTACTACATTTGGATGACTCAATTTCACCAATGAGTTGAATTCTGTTTCTGCTCCTTGAATCTGATAAGGAAAAAAAAGAAGATGATGATAACACTGGGTAAGTCAGCATTAATGGTGTTTCACTTCAAAAGTGAAGTATTTGAAAGAAAATATACTTCCATGAGCAGAGAACACATATTCCCTGAATAGAATAAAGACGCAAAAAATTCAATTCTCAACTCTTTTAATTTCAAAAATTAGTGTATAAATACTACAAAATTAGTGAATGGCTTTTAAAATCAACTTCTTCTGAGATACAGCCACAAGGGCAAGGGGAGAACCCACTCATTTTAAAATAACTTTTTTGATTGTAATAAAGTCACTGTCAACATTTTTTAAATTAGGGACTAGGGGTGTAGCTTGGTGGTAGAGTGCTTGCCTACCATGCATGAGATCTGGGGTTCAATATCTAGCACTGCAAAAAAAAATTTTCTAAAATAATACAAAGGTAAAAAAATCCATAAATTATCTATATTACCACCATCCAAAAATAACTTGTGATTTTTTTGTATTTACTTCCAGTTTTTCTTTCTACACATAAGAAGACTCACATGTATAAACACCAAACTTTGTCTACGTTTTATCCTTAAGATTGGTATTATAGGGGCTGGGGTTGTGGCTCAGTGGTAGAATGCTTGCCTCGCAAGGGTGAGGCACTGGGTTCGATTCTCAGCACCACATAAAAACAAATAAAACAAAAATAAAGGTATTAAAAAAAAGGATTGGTATTATAGATTAATATTAAATTCTCTTTCAATGCCCAATATCACAAAAAGAAAAAACCTGCAGTTCCCCCAAATTCAGTTTTGAAGCAATATTTTTAAAGAGTAGGGAAGATATATGTAACTTCAAAAAGCACAATTTTGGAATAGTTGGAGAGATGGTTGTTAATGACATAAGGGCTGAGAAAGGAGAGCAAGAAGGCAGGTGTAGAACTTCCATATTGTGAAGTTCTCAAAGAGGGAACAAGGGACTAAGAAAACTCTGAAGAAGATGCTGGTCCCCTCTAGTCCTCTCTTGGTTAAACAGAACTCACCCACTCTGGATCATGTCTGTGAGCCCAAATGCAGAGCTATTTTGTTCCATCATCTCTTATTGCTTAAGATTGGGCCTTTTGCTCAGCCAGCCATGGTGGATACTTACCTGCTTTTTGCATTTATCAATCTTCTCTCTTTCTTGACTGGTAAGGAAAGGACCCATTTTTTTTTGCCATTGAAGGACCCACTCATATAATAGGACAAAGCTGCCAGTGGATGTTTCCAAAGCATTGTAAACTAATTTTCCAAGCTGTTCATCGCTGCCTGCACATTAAACAGACAAGGTAATTAAATCTCACTAAATGTTTTCTATGCAGGGAAACAAGGGAGAGGGTATATATTCATTCATTCAATAATAGATACCATGTGCTAACTATGAAAAATATGATTTCATGTAATAATGTGCTTTGTAAACTACTTTCAGTATTTAATAATGTACCAATAGTCCTAAAATATTAATTCTATAAAGGAAAAACAATTGACAATGAGATGCTAGTACCAGATCAAATAAAGATAAAAATGTTTTCTTCTGCTAGCCATTATTTACCACATTACTTTCCTAACCAGCTCAACTTTGCTAGCTATGCTACTGGCCTACCTCATATAGCTAATTACCAACTCAAATGACAGAAAGAATTTGGAAACAGAGAACTCCATCAAGATTATTTCATCAAGCCAGGCACGGTGGTGGAATGCCTATAATCTTAGTGGCTCAGGAGGCTGAGGCAGGAGAATCTCAGGTTCAAGACTAACCTCAGTAACTTAGCGAGGCCCTAAATAACTTAGTGAGACCTTGTCTCAAAAAATAAAAAGGGCTGGGGATGTGGCTCAGTGGTTAACATCACTGGGTTCAATCCTTTGTACCCCCCACCAAAAAAAAAATTATTTTGTGAGTAGACTGGGGATTAGCTCAGTGGTAGAGTACTTGCCTAGCATATTTAAGTCGAGTTTGAGCCCCAGCATGGTTGGGGGAGGGGGTTGGGGCAGGGATAGAAAGATTATTCCATCAGTGCAGAAATTAATGTGCGCAGTAAAACCAGCGTTCAGTAATTTGAAATTATGAATATACCAATGACTTTCTAAAAACAAACTTAAAATATGCTCTGTAAATAAAAATTCACCAATGTTTTAGAGGGAAGAAAGTTTAAAGCTAGAAAGAGAGACACATTTATTTAGTAATAGGCATACAGTTTCCACTTATACCTATGAGACCTAAATTTTTGTAGCATCAGAAGTTTTCTTACAACTCTTCATTTTCACTAAAGACTGTAACAGGAAATTCTCAAAATACTGGAGAAAATGAAAAACATTCTTTTGCTTTATTTTTATTTTTTTAACAGGATCTTAGCATGTTGCTGAGGCTGGCCTCAAACCTGTGATCACCCTGCCTCAGCCTTTAAAGTAGCTAGGATTACAGGCATGTGACATGGTGCCTGGCTATTTTGTTCTGTTTCCTAATTTACCAAATCATAGTATACATAGCACACTTGGCATTACTTATTCTAGACCAGACAATCCTTTGTTGTAGGAGGCTGTCTTGTGCCTGGCCTTCGTCCACTAGATGCCAGAAGCACCCACCCTTGCCCCAAGTCTTTTTTATTTTATTTTTTAGTTGTTGATGGACCTTTATTTTATTTATTTATATGTGGTGCTGAGGATCGAACCCAGTGCCTCACACATGCTAGGCAAGCGCTCTACCGCCAAGCCATAACCCCAGCCCTGCCCCAAGTCTTAACCATAAAAAATTATCTGTAAGGCTTGGGATACGGTTCAATGGTAGAATACTTGCTCTCACATGTGTGAGGCCCTGGGTTTCATCCCCAGCACTGCAACAAACAAACAAACAACAAAAGAAATGGCAGATATCACAAATGTCCCCTCAGCTATAATTTGTCCCCAGTTGAAAATCACTGATATGTAGTATTCTTTTTCTCTTAGCATATAAATACTACTTTTCCATGATGCTACTCTTTCTCCATAATGAAGAAAAAAATTTTAAGAATACTGATAATTATATCTTCCATTTTAAAAATAAAAAGTGAAGCCAGGAGCAGTGGCGCACACCTGTAATCCCAGCACTTTGGGAGGCTGAGACAGGAGAATCGCGAGTTCAAAGCCAGCCTCAGCAATGGTGAGGCACTAAACAACTCAGTGAGACCCTGTCTCTACATAAAACACAAAATAGGGCTGGGGATGTGGCTCCGTGGTCGAGTGCCCCTGAGTTCAATCCTCGGTACCAAAAAAAAAAAAAAAAAAAAAAAAGAAAAAAAGAAAAGAAAAGAAAAGTGAAATAACCTGTATATATAAGATAAAGTAGTCTTAGCAAAAGTAGTTTGGAGAAATATGGCTAAACTATCTCACCCAGATTTCTTAATCTCAGAAGTAGTTCTTACTTCAGAGAAATGCAAATAATTTAGAGATTTTAATTAAAATGATCTATTGTGCTAGTTATAAGAACTCCTAAAAGTCTTAGCCTAAGAGAAAAACTCTGACATTTGAAAATTTGTCAGCCAAAGGAGGCAACCTGAGAAATGTGGGACTATGTAGTTTACTGGAGAAAAAACATTAAATGTTAATGAGATGGAGGATGATGTGATCTATAGCAAGCCTAATTAAATTTATGTGTTATATAGTTCACTGTCCTATATTTATTTCCCCAATTGGGACTAGGCAGGCATTTCATAATTGCTAGGTTTTAAAAAATTACAATTTTATTATTGCCACCCTTTTGTCACTTTTTTCATGATGGAGATAATAAAAGGAACAGAAGAACAAACACACTGCCCTGGAGCTAAAGGAAAATGTTACCAAAAGAACGCTGACTAAAACTCATTTATACAGTTCTATATTGCTTCATCTACATATGTAAGTAAGCTCTTTATTTTCTCTAGTTCCAACAACTTTAAATTGAAACAAATACTTAGTTGTTTTTTTTAAAATAAAAATATTTCATTGAAAATTAAAAATAAATTAGTTTATCTTTTATAAAAACACTTTGTAGGAAATTTTGGCATATTTTAAAAACTAGACTCATTGTGAGAAAACAAAATCATTCATTACTTGATGATTTAATAAAAAATTCTCCAGTTGTAAATATGCTTCCTAATGAAAGGATTAACTAATGTGAATCTGTCTAATGAATACCAGCAAGAATAAGAGACCAAGTTAATTTGCCTTCCTGATTTCACCAGGTTATTAAAAGTAGGGGGCTTGTGTTGTCAGTTCATGAATCTGAAAAGTCTCTAAATCAAGGACAGTCTCGGTTCCAAAGCCAACCATCTCTACCATGGTCTTAATTTGCCCAAACGGCTGCTGTGTGTGAGTATCGCAGCCTTGTGTATGCAGAACCCTATACTGTCCAGGCTGCTTTCAGTCAGCGAAGGTTAAGTGTCCAGTTCATAGACTACTCAGATGCTTGATTTCTTCTCCTTCCACCTGCAACCTATGCTGACAATTCTCTTGCTTATAGAGAAATAGCATAAAGACTCTGAAGGAAAGCAAATTCCATTTAGATATATGGCTACCTTTTAATCTGGCAAGAGTATTCATGGGATTAAAAATCAAAGTTAATTGTCAAATTCACAAGCAAATCTTACATCAATTAGTAGTCATATCTAAGTGGCTAAGAAAAGATAATGTACATTTAGGGCAAAGGAAGTAGGTCCTCAAAACTTGATTTTAATATAAGCAATTCAAATTCTGAATTGCAGAGCCAGCTTTACTCCAAAAAGCTATTCATAGACAAAACTGCTAAATAAGACATAAAAAATAAAATGGCTTTCTTGGCCAGGTACAACATGCCAACTAGGAAAATGCCAAATAGATGGATATCAACTTAAGAAAATGAAATTTGGTCATTAAATATCAGAGGCATTAGAACCATTTTGTTACCATATTTTATTAGCATTAGATGCACATGATTTAAAATTCTGATTGACAATATTTCAACCTTTTTTGTTTCAAAAAGCTTAGATAATTATGATGAGAAATTCAAGTTATCTTTATGACCAATTTAGAATTCTATTTATGCTAACAGTATTTCCAACAGCACAGTTTTGCTTCCATCTTATGTTAGGGGACACCTGAACAGCTTCTCATTCCAGTCATGAGGAATGGAAGCTGGAATGACCAACTGCCTGCTTGACAGCCTTCTTCGGACTGTGTTGGTGTAGACAACACAGTATCTAGTCCACCCTGTCTCCTCACAATTAACTTTTGTCATAACAATAATATAAATTAATTTAGCTAGTTTACTCACCAGTGCATCTCCCTTTGTGCACCATGAGCTGATCAGAACTACCCACGCAGAAGTATAGGATTTCACAAGAGCCAGGAGAATCTTCACTACTACATATAGAATACTGACGTTCTCGCCTTAAAAAGAAATTTGGACAATGATTTATTTTCTTCAAATTAAGATTAGCACAGGGAATCCTTGTCCCTGTTTTCTCCTGCCAAGCCCATTCTCAGTCCAGCACCTGTGTCTTGGGAATGGAGCTGAAGGGAGTAATGGGACAGCTGTTCAACTCCCCACTTCCCACCATTGCCTTCTCCTCATAGACTCTATAAAGCCCCTGCTTTCAGTTTGTGTTGACCAATATGTGGCTATTTGAATTTAAACTAAATAAAAATTCAGTTCAAGTGTAACTACATTTAAGTACTCAATCATGACATGTGGCTAGTGACTACAATATCAAATGGTACAGATACAGAATATTTCTTGTGATTTAGATTAATCCCACAGCTCTTCACTCCCATACACATATACGTCTGGAGAAAGCTCCAAAACAGGGGGGTTTAGAGACCTCACATATTCCAGGTTTCCTACTGGGCTCCAACCATTGAATGCTTGCTTATTCATTCCCAAATTTGTGTTTTGGTAGATATCCCTTTTCATTTCCTTCCTTGACTTCTCCAAAATACTCAAAGATCCAACCTCTCCTCTTTTTCTTATTTTCCAACTTTCCCCCTGCTAGATGAGGAACAATAGCTGGGAAGCTACATTATAATGCAAAAAAAAGAGGGAGAAGCTTGCATTGAAGAAGTAAGGGACAGAACTCTTGATAGTCACAACCGGATACACAAGAAAAGCTTTAATGAAGTACAAGGATGGATCTCTAGAAATATCACACTCACATGATCTTGACTTTTACTTTCACTAAGAACCTGAGGCAATGATGAGTGAAGTCCACAATTCCTGTTACTATAAAGCAACCTGGCATTGGCACCATTCTTTCTTTTTGGGTTGACAATGAAGAACGGCTGTATGAAATATCCTCAGTTCCAATACAGTCTCCTCTTAGTCTTGGTCCACCAGCCCTTCTCTCCTGTATGTCTGAACTGCTCCTCCCATTCCTATGCTCCCTTCCCCCAATCCTCACCATCCACCCACTCGTTCTTCATATTCAAACTTCTACACTTGCTATCTTCACTTCTTGCATCTTCTATTTACTTCTCATGCCACCTGCAATGTCAATAAAGCCACCACCTCCTTCCCATCCACTCTTAATCTGATTTTATTTTCTCTTTGGTTCTTTGATTTTGTTGGTGGCATGGTCATCCATTCTGTCTCAATGGTCAGAAATGGGTAAAGCCTCCTTGTTCTCCTAGATTTCTTCTATCTAACAGATCCCCAAATACGATCCTCTCCTCTCCATTTCCCCTGCCCTGTTCAAGTCATCTCCATCTTTCTCCCAGACACATGCAATATTAACCATCACTCTGCTTCTAATCCTACACATCTTTTCCCCAGCCACCTTCTACATTAGTGATAAGATTATATATTGTGACATAAGTCTTGTATACTACATATTCTAAATACCAGGGGATAAGAACACATTGTAATTCTGTTTGAATCTGCTTCTGAAATTATTTGTGTAAACATGAGCACACTGACATTAATGGAAAAAAGAATAAATGCAAAGGTTCAAAATGATATGATAAACTACATAAATTATCCAGAAGCCCCTCTACATCAGCTCTGTCCCCTCTAATAGACGGTGACAAGATCCATTTTAGTCTAGGTCATCTCAATGCCCTTTAGTTGACAGCATGTAAATACTTGATCTTAAGGTGTTTTAGAATATTAATCACACCATTATGACTGATTCACATAAACAGTGTTAAGAGTGTTACAAAAAAGAATAATTAGGATGAAGGCAAAAGTAGAAAATAATTTAAAAAGTAGAAGTGTCAATAAAGTGATAAATGTGGCACACGCTACATGAGAAGACCACAGGAATAATTATGGAGGTTAAAAAGTACATACAAAGAGTTTGGAAAGAAGGTTTTCATCCAAAAAGCTCTGTATGTATTGGATGCTTCTACTGTTTACCTTGGACTCATCAAGAATGAGGTTTAAAAGAACCTTTTGGAAAACTTAACACCAAAAAAACAAACAACCCAATAAACAAATGGGCTAAGGAGCTGAACAGAAAATTCTCAGAAGATATACAATTGATAAACAAATATATGAAGAAATGTTCAACATCTCCAGCAATGCAAATCAAAACTAAGATTTCATCTCACCCCAGTCAGAATGGCAGCTATCCAAAATACAAGCAACAGTAAGTGCTGGCGAGGATGTGGTGAAAAAGGCACACTCAAACATTGCTGGTGGGACTGCAAATTGGTGCAACCTATCTGGAAAGCAGTATGGAGATTCCTTAAAAAACTTGGAATGGAACCACCATTCGACCCAGCTAACCCACTCCTTGGCCTATACCCTAAAGACTTAAAAACAGCATACTACAGTAATGTAGCCACTTCAATGTTTATAGCAGCATAATTCACAATTGCTAAACTGTGGAAGCAACCTAGATGCCCTTCAATAGATGAATGGATAAAGAAACTGTGGTATATATACACACAATGGAATATTACTCAGCAATAAAGGAGAATAAAATTATGACATTTGCAGGTAAATGGATGGAATTGGAGAACATTACGCTAAGTGAAGTGAGCCAATCCTAAAAACCAAAGGCCAAATGTTCTCTCTGATTAGTGGGTGCTGATATATAAGGGAGGTGGGGGTGGGGAACATGGGAGAAATGGAGGAACTTTGGATGGGACAGGAGGGAGGTGGGGAGGAGAGGGGAATGAGAGTAGCAAAAATGGTGGAATGAGTTGGACATTACTACCCTAGGTACATGCATGAAGACATGAATGTTGTGACTCTATCTTGTTTGCAACCAGAGAGATGAAAAATTGAGCTCTATATATGTACTATGACTTGAAATTCATTTAAAAAGAAAGAAAGAAAAAAAAACAAAGAAAGAAAAAGATTACTTTGCATGGTAACCACAAAGAAAAACTGCTATAGAATTCAGATTGAGTTCCCTTTTATAAAATACTTGGGACCAGAACATTTCGTTGTCAGATTTTGGAATATTTGCACATATGTAATGAGATTTCTTGGTGATGTTACCCAAGTCTAAACATGAAATTCATGTATGTTTCTTATGTATCTTATACACATACTCTGAAAGTAAAAATACAATATTTTTAATAATTTTGTGCATGAAACAAGTTTCATGATGTGGAATTTTACACTTGTGGCATTGTGTCTGCACTCAGAGAGTTTAGGATTTTAGAGCATTTTGGATTTTTCAGATGGACGGCAGTGATAGTTTCACAATATTACAAATTAATTTAATACCACCCCCCCAAAAAAAAGAAGAAAGAAAAGAAGCAAACTACCTAGAAAAAAAGGAATAATTAAAAAATTAAAAATTTTTGCATCATTTATTCATGTAATTTCCCAGCAAATATATCTCCATATTTCATAACCTGCCTAATGACATTTTAGTACACTTAAGTTAAAAAATATATTTCTATTGCTGTTGGCTATGAAGGAGTTTGAATTATATGTTGGAAATATCTTTGTCAAAATGGTTATAATTAAAAATATAAAGAAAAAGATTAAAAAAAAGAACCTTTTGGAACCCAACCCATCCACAAGTAAAACGGCTTCTCAGTGCCAGCAGAAATTACTGCCCTAATGCAAACAAATGGTGTTTAAAAACAAGGACACTGATGTTCTTGTCAATAGTCTATTCTGGATATGGAATGTTCATGGGGTTTGCAATATTACTAGAAATATCATCCACATTATTAGCTTTGCCAACCAGCAGTACTCAATGTACTAAGGAAAGAGTATTTAAAACAAAATTGCCATATAGTACTAAACATGTCTTATAAAGGATACAGAAGTTGACATAATTCAATTTTAGAAGACTAAATTAAATATCTAGGATCTTAATAACAAAAACAAAGAAACAAACAAAAACCCTAAATATCTAAAAAGAAAAAAAGCAGACAAATGACAGAGAAGCTGCAGTTTCCTTCAGAAACTGGCTGCCATCCAAGAGACTGCTCCACCAACACAATCAAAGTGCGTGGAGGTGCTACAGTTTGGATCTAAGATGTCCTCCAAAGGTCCCTGTGGCTTGGTCCCCAGTTAGGTGCCTTTGGGAGGTAGTAAAACCTTTAAGGTAGAGCCCAGTAGGAGGACTTTGGGTCATTGATGGGGACAGTGGGAACTTGGCCCATTCCTTTTATGTCCCATCCATGAGCTACTCCACCACACGCTCCCCGCCATGATGTATTGCCTTGCCACAGGCCCCAAAGCAGTGGAGACTGAAACCTCCAGAACTGAGCCCAAATTAAACCTTTCCTCCTTATAAGTTGATCATCTTAGGAATTTTGTTCCAGTAACAGAAGGCTGACAACACAGAGGTTGGGATGGGATGGACAATCAACTCTGAAACATATGGGGCTGTGGCAGTCTAAACTTCCTGCCAAACTCACCAGGAAGGATGCTAGAGAAAATTCTAGCTATTCACAGCAGCTTTGTAGAAACAAAGAATTCCTGATATTGTTTGAGATGAATCAGTCTAGGTCTGCGTGGAACCAACTTGAGAAACAGTAAGCAAGGAGGAACGTGGGTTTGGAGAGATGTACCAGGCATCCCCTCACCCCACCCACATATGTTAGTGGTTTTCCAACCTTTTCAGGGGGAGTGGAGGAAATTTCATGTCATATACTCTTAGTTGTTTCTTCTCAGAATGGATGAATAACTAGCAGTTGCCATACTTGGCTTTAGAACACAGAAAATAAACTAGAAGATAATCTGTTCTTGTTTGATGGTGGAAATAGGGGCAGGGACTGAGGAGGACTATGTCTATACTTTACGAAAGAAAATGACATTGAACTATCCACTTCCAAATGGTTAATCTTATGTTATTTGACTTTAACCTCAAAAAAATTTTTTTTTAAAAAAGCAAATCCTTCAATCTTTATGACTTGAAGGACATAAAAAATAAAGTTTTTTAACAAAGGAAAAGATTCAGCAGTGAAGAGCTGGGTCAAGGAGCCAGGGCCCTGAGTATCAGGCCGTTAAGTTCTTGCCACCAGAATAATATATGTTTTTTGTTTCTCTCTTTCTCTTGCTTTAAGAAGTAGAAACTTTGTGTTTAACAACTAATTTTTTCTGGTATTGGGGACTGAACCAGGGGCACTTTACCACTGAGCTACATCACCAGTCCTTTTTATTTTGAGACAAGGTCTTAGTAAATTGATTGGGACTTGCTAAATTTCTGAGACTGGCCTTGAACTTGTGATCCTCTTGACTCAGCCTCCTGAGTTGCTGAGATTGCAGGTATGTGCCACCGTTCCTGGCAAAACCAATTCTTGATATATCCCACAGATAAAAAAAAAAAGCAGACTTGCTCTGGGTAAAGAGGCTGCAGACACTAAAGAAAGAAGCAAGTGCAGACTTTTGTTCTCCTGTCCTTGATCAGGTTATTTATTAAACATCTACTATGTATCTATCAGGCACTAAAGAAGACACAGATGAGGTCTTTGCTCTCATGAATGTTACATTCCAATATAAAAAGCAAACAAATGGGGCTGGGATTGTAGCTCTGCGGTAGAGCGCTTGCCTCGTATGCGTGAGGCCCTGGGTTCGATCCTCAGCACCACGTACAAATAAATAAATAAAACAAATGTCTATTGACAACTAAAAAATATTTAAAAAAAAAAAAAAGCAAACAAATGAGTGAGAATTTCGTCTAGTGGTAAGTGGTATGCAGAAAAATTAAACAGGGGTTGGGTGTGTGACTTAGGGGCAGAGAGCTTGCCTAACATGTACAAGGCCCTGGGTTCTATCCCTAGCACCACAAAACCAAAATCAAAACCAACCAAACAACAACAAAACAAAAAAAAAAAAAGGAAAAAAAGAAAAAAAATTAAGCAGAGAATCATACAATAGGTGCTAAGCAGGGAAGTAGGGTAGAGGGCAGCTCAGGAGAGTTGTCTCTGAGGAGGTCACACTTTAGGAAAGAACTGAATTAGAAGGAACAACCTGCAAAGTGACAGAGGAAAAGTGTCCTAGGCAGAGTGACAGGCAGAGGCCCTGAGATAGGAAGGCGCTTGGTGTGCTCAAAGGATTGATGCTGTGAGGAGAGGGAGGGGAGAGTGGTGGGAAACTAGATGCTAAAACCACTCACTTTTTTACTGTGGTTTCCCCTTTTTCACTACTGTGACTAAAAAATTGACCAGAACAATTTTAGAGGAGGAACAATTTATTTGAGAGCTCAGTTTCAGAGATCTTAGTCATAGAAAGCCAGCTCCATTCCATGGGGCTCAAAGTGAAGGCAGAACATCAGGGCAAAAGAGAATGGCACAGGAAGGTGACTCACATGATGATCAGTAAGCAGAGAGAGGGAATCTACTTGCCAGATACAAAATGTATACACCAAAGGCACCTCCCTGATGCCCACCTCCTCTAGCCACACCCTATGCACCTTTAGTTACCACTCAGTTAATCCCATCAGGTGATTAATCCACTGATTAGGTTAAGGCTCTCATAACCCAATAATTTCTCTTCTAAAACTTTCTTCCATCCTCTTACTCATGAGCTTTTGGGGACACCTCATATCCAAACAATAATAACAATGTAAATCAAAAGGTATTTAGTCCTGACTATAACCTTCAAAGCTGCTCATTACATCTTTGTTGATCCATCCTGGTCAACAAAGCCCTTTGTGAACTGCCTGCCTGGTCTTTCCTGAACTACTTTCTCCATGCCTAGCCTTAGGTCTAGCCTATTGTTCTGCTTAATAAGCTTTGAGCACCATAGGCCCGTGCCAGCCTTGGATCAGCTACACCAGCTGCTCTCTGTACTGAGCTGTTCTCCCTCTGATATCGTGTCCCTGGCTCCCTCTTACTTTCCAGAACTAGAATCCCCCATTTCAAAGCCACTCTAGATCCAAAGTTTGTATTTTTCCCTCCAAACGTTCTAAAATGGCCATCCAGCATCCATCAACACAAGCCTATTCTATTTCTCTGTGTAGTGCTAATCTTTATTTGACATGTCTTTTCTGCGTGTAGACAGTTTTCAACGAGAATGTAAGCTCCACAAAGGTAGAGCTTCTTGATTTCATTTTCCAAATCCCAGAACTCACAACAGGGCCTGGCACATAGTTAGTGCTCAATTAGCATTTATTGAATGAATCAGTGAATCATGATTCTAGATTTTATTGCTTTTAGTCATAGTTCAAATACTGCTGCTAACAATTCAGAGACAAGGACATCTCTTTTAAGTCTACCACGTGTACTTACTTACAAAAAGAACAAAGTGAAACACTTTCCTATTTCTTTGACTTTCTAACTCCTGAAGACCAAAGAATAGCAGGCAAGAAAAAGAATCACAAGTATACCATGAAGTAATCATGAAGTAATTTGGCATACCAATGACTTTTTATTTTTTAACCAAAGAAGCACTTAAACTACACTTTAAAAAGGATTCGTTCTTTTCAATCAGTAGCCAACAGAACTGCCAATGCAGAGTTCCATGCAGGTATATGCAACAAACTTGCCAAACAGATGAAACAAATGACAACTATTTATTTTCATTTTTGTTCTTGGATGCTCATGGAATATTGTTCCACCCAAGATACACACCTTCCACTCTAAAGGCATTATTACATGAAAAGTTGTTCTACCCATGGCAAGAGGAGAGAATTTCCTGCCTTCCCCTGAATACATTTGCTATCTTTGATTGTAAATGCAAGTCTAACCTTGGATCCACTGATCATAGTCAGCTACAAATATGTTATTAAACATAAAAGATTTGTTTTCTACATATCTGAAAAGATACATTTATAACATTGTTTAATTCTGCTACCTCTCACACAATAAGAATTTACTAAATATTTCCCAGTGAAATTCTGACAACTTAATATTCATTATTAGAACCCAGTTGCAAAAATAATCTAATTTGGTAAGGAGTTACAATCTAATTGGTAAGAAGGAATTCCTCAAAAAGACTGACACCAGAAATAGAATTAAAAAAAAATCTCTAATTTACCCTAATAGTAAGTAGTTAAACATTATCAAAATTATTTCTAAGCTGGTTAAAAAAAAGTAAATCAGGGAAGGAACACAAATGTCTCTTTCTAATAAACAAACTATAACCTGAAATTTTGTGTAAATATTTAGTTTGGTACCTAAAATGTTTCTTTTCACAGAAGCAAAGAGTTGACTTTAAGTGTTGCTTGGAGATTCACAAGAGAGAGTTTAAGAGCTGTAGTACCCATACCATTTAATAATGTACTCATTCACAAATGGTTTCTGCACTAAAATTCCTTTCTACTCTAAAGGGGGAAACAGGGAAGACTCAATAGCTTAGTGGGAAAGGATGAGGAGGAAGAAGCAGTGTTGCTCATGTGAACTCTGGTAACAGGGAACAACACAGAAGCCCACCTCAGTAGTAGCAGAGAGGGTCCCTCAGCAGCAAACTGGGGCTCCCTTCTCATGCAACAGGTGTTCTATATCTGTGCCCATTTTGGAACACTCCCCAAATCTGTGGTTGTACCTAAGGAGTTACACACTGAAACATATACAGCATACAGTTTGAGAGGATGATCTCATAGATGGAAGAAAGATAGTAGGCCATTAAAAGTCAAATCGAACAGTACTGAAGGCAAGATTGTGAAGTGTCACAGGCTGTTCTAAGGGGGTATGAGATATGAAACTGGCTTCATTCAATATATTTGGAAAGTATTAAATGAAAATTTGGTTTTGTCCAGTTAACTAATATATTAAGACACATAGGCTTTTTCTTCCTCTCTCTCTGCTCCCCGGCCCCCCATTCCCCCATCTCAAGGGAAACAGGTTTACCTTTCTTACCCATTTTAGGCAGATTTATCTGTCCAGGAGTACACACTCATTATAGAAACTAAGTAATCCTGACTTTGAGGATTATACTAGAAGATCTCAGAAATGACTATCTCCCAAATTAACAAATGGATTACAACTCCAACAGAAGACACGTGGAACGCAGCCTTTGAATCACCTCTTAAAAAGGCCCATATTCCTGCTGAAGGGCAGAATCATAGCCTCTGGGATAGGAGTCCCCTGTGTTTCTCCTTTGCTAGCAAAGCAACAAAACTTCTTTTTCCTTTTTTCTCAAAAAAAAAAAAAAAAAAAAAAAGATATATAAGCTTAAGAGTCCTACCTGAAAATTCTATCAAAGTTTACTACAAGTTGGGGCTGGGGCTGTAGCTCAATGGTAGAGCGCTTGCCTAGCATGCATGAGGCACTAGGTTCAATCCTCAGTACCACATATAAATAAATAATAAATGAATAAAATAAAGATCCATCAACAACTAAAAAAAAAATTTTTTTAAAAAAGTTTACTACAAGTTGTTTTAATCCTTCAGCTTTCATCCTCCCAGATCAGAATCCCAGGGACTTACCTAGATCTTCCTGAAGAGTTTGTCCGGTGTTTACCATTTCCTACAAAATCAGGAGAGCCTCCATGTAGCATGGCAGCTGTTCTGTGTCCTCCAGGGTCTTTCTTAGAGGCATGGTCTTGGTTTGACAAACTAGCAATTTCCAAACGTTCCTAGAAAAAGAAACACATAACCTATTTTAGATATAAGTCATAAGTGGAAGACAAGCATGGTATGGTATTATCAACTCAGTATGGAATGAAAATTTTATTTAAGCACAGTGCTTACAAGTGTAATAAAACTGAACTCAATCTTTAAAAAATTTAATGCCAAATATGAACTGAGTCAAGAACTGAAGTCTGTGTTACAGTTTTAAGAGAATTTTATAAGTGAAAATGTTTAGAATTTTAGAATAAGCATAAAAAATTAGGAAGAGGGACAAGAGGAGATGAACAAAAGAAGGGGACTGAAAGAGAATGCAGAGTGGCTGACAGGAAGGCAGATTAGACACAGGATGGGAGAGCTGGTGGAAAACAGCTCTCTTAGACTTGTGCTCAGCTTTCTACTTTCACGTAGGGCAGTACATCTGTCTGTGGAAATAATTACATGAGACAGATGGAAAGGCATTATTAATTCTGTTTTTAACAGATGAGGAAAGTGAGTAACACAGTGTTATCTAATAAAGTCAC
Organism: Geosciurus inauris; assembly: GCA_004024805.1. Classification (NCBI taxonomy): domain Eukaryota; kingdom Metazoa; phylum Chordata; class Mammalia; order Rodentia; family Sciuridae; genus Geosciurus; species Geosciurus inauris. The sequence continues at coordinate 165,199 of PVHX01001644.1, forward strand.
AAGGAGGCTGTAAGAAAGTGAAAGCTTGGAGTCAGGTGTTGCTTATTGGTACATTGGTGCCTCTTCCCATAGTGTCCCTTAAGTTAAATGCCATACTCCTAAGAAAGAGAATGAGCAGCTGGGTTTGATGGCACACACCTGTAATACCAGCAGCTCAGGAGGCTGAGACAGGAGGATCACAAGTTCCAGGTCAGCCTCAGCAACTTAGCAAGGCTCCATCTCAATATAAAAAAGGGGAGCTGGGTTGTGTCTCAGTGGTAGAGCACTTGCCTAGCATATGTGAGGCACTGGGTTCAATTTTCAGCACCACATATAAATAAATGAATAACATAAACGTTCATCAATATCTAAAAATATATTTTTTAAAAAAATATATAAAATGGCTGGGGATGTGGGGATGTGGGTATATGGCTCATGTGGTTAAATGCCTCTGGGTTCAGTCTTTCTGGCACTAAAGAGAGAGAGAGAGAGAGAGAGAATATGAATGAGCAAATTATTTTCTCTGGACTTCTCTAAACATGTATCCTTGTGTTTTGGGACTGAGCTGGAATCAGGGAAAATAAAGAAAAAGCACTTTATCCTTTTAAACCTGTTCTGTCAAATCATTCTTTGCCACCACTGAATGAAATCTCTAATACATGCATATTGTTTCCATTCACTCTTCAGTATGAACAAATATTTTCTAGGTATTAAGAATTCCAGTCCAGGTTAATTAACAAAGCTTCAATCTCCTCTTCCTTTATTCATTTGATAAATTATTGTAATGCTAAAAGTTCAAATCATCTACAGATGATATAACTTAAAATTCTGCCACCTATTTGGAGAATCTAAAATATACAATAAATTTAAATTTGAGGGTTTTTTCTAAGCTTTACTACCGATAGAAATATGGAAGGAAAAAATAACATCAATGGAAATAAAAAACATTTTATGTTTAGCAAAATGTAAATTATCTTAGTGTAGCAGAATTGTTAGAGTACCTGCTTAGCCATTTCCTTCCTTTTTTTCTCTTCTTTGATCTCTTCTTTCCTTTTCTGAATCTCATGAAGGATTTCACGCTTCTGAAATAAATCAAACCACCATAAGACGCCAATCTCTAAAACACATAATATGTGTCAATCCTAAAACTATAGAATTCTCGCTTGAATTTCAACATACCTTAAGCCCCTTTCTTATAAGAGATCTTAATATAGAGAACCTTAGTACAAAATGCAGGTCCATCAGTTTTGTCTGAGTTCTTAAGCAGTTAGCTTCCTAGCTGAGGTTTTAAGACTATGTGAGGAAAGCATTATTTTCCATTCTTTACATTTTCATGTGGAGGGACTTTCACTATGGCAACACTGCTGAATTCTCCCATCTCCCCTCCTCTGATATCTGCTTGTCTACAGGGCCCAAGAACTGTGGCTGTCTTTGCCCTAGAGTCTGGGGCTGGCTTGCCAGAGGTGAGCTGAGCTGTCTTCAACACCTGGGTCTGGGGTGATGATAGCCCAGGTGCCACATCTACTGGCCACAGACCTGCACCTGCGTTTTCCATAAGTCTTTTGGTATAAAAAGTGGTATATTGATATCCATTCATTTTTATTAGTTCACTAAAATTCCAGAACATAAGTATCAAAAGCATCAAGATACCAGAAACTAAAACAACAATAACATGTAAGAACATACCTCAGACTAATAGGTGGTTATAGCAGCATATCAAAACAAGACTATTAGCTAAATATCCACTATCCTCTAATGACATGGAACTGTACACTCTAAATGATGACCAGGCTACACAATTTAACAGGAAATCATCAGTAACAAAAGAGGAATCCACAAACAGACAGTGATAACATAAGCACAGAATGAAGCAGAAAACCAAAACAAAACAAAACAAAAAAGGAGCTACACACAAGAATCAACAGAAGCAACTCCAAGAAGTAGTATTATCTACAGGGATAAAACAAGAACACTTCACCAAGAGATAAAAATATTTGTAGATGGGAAGTCTGGATGGGAAGTCTGAATACTGTCAAGATGTTAATTCTTCCTAATTAAATATATGTTTAGTACAATTTCGATCAAAATCCCAGAGGGTTTATTTGTTTTGTTTTGACTTTAAGAAAGCAATTCTATAGTTCATCTGAAAGGATAAATGGGTGAAATATGGGCATGGTAGCATATCCTTTTTTTGTAGGATATATATTTTTGTAGGAGATATATATATATATATATATATTTTTGTACTCCCAGAGACTTGGGAGGCTGAGGCAGGAGGATTGCAAGTTCAAAGCCAGCTTTAGCAACTTAGCAAGACGTGGTCACACAATATAAAGGGCCATGGATGTTGTTCAGTGACAGAATACCTCTAGGTTCAATCCCTAGTACTAACAAACAAACAAACAAATAAATGGGTTAGGAAGTTTGAAGGAAAAAAATAACGGAAGATGAAAGGATGAGGAAAGGCAGGCTTGTCAGATATTCTAGTATTCTATAGATACAGTAATTCAGAGTGTGTAAAGACTCAAGGAAAAAAACACACAAATGAATTGAACAAAATAGATAACTGACCAATAGAACCTAGTATAGAAAAATAAAACTATCAAGGAAATATTATGACTTATTTAATAAAGAATGATTATTCAATAAATGTGTTAGGAAAATATCTGGGAAAAAAATAAACATGCTCTCCTTTTTATAATCTATAACAAAATAATTTCTGGATAAATTGATCAAAGGGCTAAATAAAAAAAATTGAGTTAAAATCAAAAAGGAAAATTAGAGGCATACATTATCTTACACTTGAAGAACTTTTTTTAAAAAATATTTTTATTAGTTGTTGATGGATCTTTATTTATTTATATGCGGTGCCGAGAATCGAACCCAGTGCCTCGCACATGCCAGGCAAGCACTCTACCACTGAGCCATGACCCCAGCCCCTTGAAGAACTTTTTAAGGTAAGCAATGAGTTAACAACCTCATAGAAATAGATTTAAGAAAAATAAAAAATGGTTAATGATTATAAAAAACAATTTCATTTCTGGCTTTTGCTACTCCTCAGGGCATGAGAGACTGTCTCTCACAAGGAAGAGAAAAACAGTCTCTAAATTCAGTGGAATTTACAGAAGTACATCTTGGCAAGCTTAGAAGACCACAAGAAGAAACTCGGTTAAATGGCTTCCTTTCTCTTTTTGTCTTTCCTTTTTTAGATCCGAACTAAGGTTTCTGTGAACAGCATTTATGACTGCTGAGGGACCCAGGCAGAGTATTTCTCAGTTACTCTCAGGGCTTCCTCTCACAGGAATCCACATTTTCGAATCAAACAGTGAACAAAACTTACAGATCCATTTTTAGGTAGAGGGACACTAAAGACCCAGGAAGCTTGCTGGCCTCCAGGCTGGGGCCCATGCTCCCAAGTTGGGGTGGGAGGGTCTTACCTCTTGTTCCTCTTTCCGCTTGGCCTCCAATAGCCTCTGCTGCTCCTCCTGAGCCCGTCTTTCCAGCATTTCTTCATGGAAAGACTTGGGAGGGGGCTTGTTATGTTCACTGAGAAAGGACTGCACGTGGTGAGCCAGTTCAAATATCATCACCTAAACATGTCCACAAAAAGCATCCACAAATGATCAAATCGTGGGAAAAAAGTCCCCCAAAAGGAGAAGCTACCAAACAGCAAACCAAGCTGGCAATCAGAGACACACTTATGATGTGGTTATTCAGTTCACTACCACACACTCTGAATTAGGTGTCTGATGCAATCGCAGAAGGACAAGCTTTCAAAAGGGCTCACTGCATTGAGATGTGATCAAGACAATCACCACCTGGATAAATAAAAAGCTCCTTTTCTCTTTTGTAGGCCTATTGAAATGTATTGGCATTTTCTGAATAAGAAGTTCAATGACGTATTTTTCAGTACAAATAAATCAGATAAAATATTTAAAACTACACGAAGCAAAAGCTACCTTTCCAACTGGAAAACCTGTTTACAAAATGACAATTGAGCAGAGAATGAATACACATGGTTAACATTAGAGCTTTCATCTGTCCACAGAACATACTGAAAATATTCTCCTGGGTGTACAGAGGCAAAATTTTAAAGGCTTCACTATTTTCTTGCTGCTCTGATCAATACTTAAAAAGTATTTCATCTCCACTTAGGAAAGCATTCACAGATACAGCCAGGAAGAAGAAGCCACCCTTCCCCTCTGGGCATTCTTAGGCTAAGCCATAATCATATAGAGGTTGATAAATGGATAGAATCTGGGGCTCTGAAACCTTACTCTGTTTAATTCTCCAGCCCCAGAGCAAATCAAACTTTTGCAGATGAGGAACACATCACTGAGATTTTTTTAAAAAATCAATTACAATGAAGGAATTTAAAACTTTTTAGTTTTATTACATGCTTAAAACATAATTAAAAAGTTTCTAAAGGGACCTAACATGGTGGTAAATAATAGCAGAAGTCACTGTACAGGAGGATATAAAGCAGGTCCATTTGGTACTCTACTTTTCTCTCAGGGAGTAAATGCCAACAAGCCATAGCTCCTGCTGGGTGAAGTTAATACATTTTTTAATTACACCAGAAGTTGTGGTATATACTAGATATACATTGATATAGAGTTGAAAAACACCAGTCTAAGATCTAAGAGATAAGTTCTTCTAAGAAATGTTCTTCCAAGGAAAGCTAGAAAAACCAGGCAGTTTCAATTATGTTAAAAAGAAACCATTTTCATACCAGAAAGGAGTAGGAGCCACACTGCGGAGGGTCTTTCTTTCACTGATTTAATTTACTAGCATTTTCTGCACATATAACTCTGATAAAGTTTATAAGACAAGAAGAAATAACTACTTTGCAAACTCTCACTCCCTCTACTCTACATGGTTCATGGTGTGCTTCGGAGCTCTGCTCAGATCCCAGAGACCTCTCCTGAAGGCCTGCTTCTTGTATAAACTTTATCTACTTCACCATCCTGCTCCAGACCCCTCACCACGATTCTTCCTCATAGCACTTAGCGTTGCCTGGTTTACTACGCTGTCATTAGATTGCTTTCTATTGGCTGCCCTCACAGCATAGCCAAATGTTTTCTCACTGCGGTCTTACCAGAGCTGAGACAGTAGACAGGTAATAAATATTTGTCGCATGAATTAATTTTAAAAAAAGAACTTGACTTTGCTCATTTTAAAAAATAGAGTTGAAGGTATGCTTAAATTTACGTTTATGGGACTGATGAACAAAGAGCTACTGTATAGATTAAAAATGATTCAGAGGCAAGTGGAGGTACCGAAACACACATTTCGGAGTGCCTATTCCTCAAATAATTAAATGATCCATTATTTTAATAGCCAGTTATCAGCAAGTGCTATACCACAATGAATCCCTAAGCCATACTTTGATACCTAATTATACTCTATTTTACTTGAAAATGAAAACAACTTCTTCAGAATTATGTGCATTTTAGATTTCCCAGTACTTCAGATTTAACTGAAACAAACATTAGACAAACAAGAATAGCAATTTGCAGGATACATTCCCATGTTTAGCACCTTTTCAAATCTTATTACATGAGCCGGGCGTGGTGGCTCAAGCCTGTAATCCCAGCACTCAGGGAGGCTGAGACAGGAGAATCGCGAGTTCAAAGCCAGCCTCAGCAATGGCAAGGCACTAAGCAACTCAGTGAGACCCTGTCTCTACATAAAACACAAAATAGGGCTGGGGATGTGGCTCAGTGGTCGAGTGCCCCTGAGTTCAATCCCCAGTATCAAAAAAAAAAAGAAAATCTTATTACATGAGGATGTTTCAGATGAGTACTAATATTTTTTTAAATGGTGGCAAAATACACATAATATTTATCATCATCAACATTAAGTCTACATTCAGTAATGTTAAGCTCATTTACATTGTTAACATCTTCAACAACCATTTCCAAAACTTCATCTTTCCAAATTGAAACTCTGTACCCATTAAACAACTCTCCAATTCTTCCTTCCTTCCAACCCTGGCTGTTTAACAACTTTCTGTCTCTATGAATCTAAGAATCTCATATAAGTAGAATCATACAGTGTTTGTCTTTGTTGTAACCAGTTTATTTAATTTTGTGTTACAGAAAATGTCAGAATGTTCTTCTTCTATAAGGCTGAATAATACTCCACTGCATTTTGATCTTCTTTTTCCTGGGCTATATGTGGTATGATACTCTCTTGTAATGTTGGGCAGTGATGGCCAGCCACATCTCCCAGCCAGCTATATGATAGGGGAGAAGGGAAAACTAGGGATACTCTACAGTATACTGTGTTGCTACATTATGATGTTCAGTAGGTTAGGTATATTAAATGCATTTTTGACTTAACAATAGGTTTATTAGGATAAACCCCATCATATGTCAAGTAGCATCTATATATGAATATTAATAGCAACTTCATTTGCAGTAGCTCAAAACTGGGAAAAAAACAGATGTTTTTCATCTGGTGAATGGTTAAAGAAAGTGGTACTAGCTGGGTGCAGTGGTGCACGCCTGTGATCCCAGCACTTAGGGAGGCTGAGACAGGAGAATCGCGAGTTCAAAGCCAGCCTCAGCAATGGCGAGGCGCTAAGCAACTCAGTGAGACCCTGTCTCTAAATAAAACACAAAATAGGGCTGGGGATGTGGCTCAGTGGTCGAGTGCCCTTGAGTTCAATCTCCAGTACCAAAAAAAAAAAAAAAAAAAGAGAGAGAGAGTGGTACAGCCTTACATGGAATGCTACTCAGCAATAAGAAGTAACAGCTACTGATACATGTAACAACCTGGATGGATCATCAGTGAATTATGCTAGGAGAAAAAGCCAGTCTCAAAATATTATATACTATATGTAACATTTTTAAAATGTCAAAAGTATAGAAATAAAGATCAGATTGGTGGTTGCCAGGAGGGAAGGAGAGGGTGAAGGGGATGAAGGGGAAGTACAGAGGCAAAATGAAAGATTCTATGGAGATGGATTTATTTTACATCTAGACTGTATCAATGTCAATATCCTGGGTGTGATGCCCTACTAGAGTGGCACAAAATGTTACCGCTGGGACAAAGCAGGTAGAGGATACATGGGATCTTTCTGTATTATTTCTTAAAATTGCATGTAAATTTATAATTATCTCAATATTAAAAGGTTAATTTAGGCATTTTTATGCAATTTTTTTTTAAATCACAAGTCACAAAAACCAAAAAATCAGAGAATTATCTTTAGCTGAACTTTCAAAATAATTCCATATTATTTTTCCATTAGACATTAGAGTCACCTTACACTTGAAAGAATTTTGGAATTATTCCCAAGGCCTAGTTTTTGATCCAGGGTGTTCTGTAATTACTTTCTGTACCTCATAAACTTTCTGTACCTCATCAATCACTGAAGTTCTTGAAAATAAGAACTTAAGTGGATAAAATTTTTTATAGCCAAAAGGTACCTCATAGACTGCATTATGACTCACTGCATTATGGAATACAAGTGAAAATCTGTCCAGTCACTTTCTAAGGGGTGAATGTTACCTACGGTTATCTTTAACAGAGGCCTGGAACAGACTCAGACCAGGACTAGTCCTCGCTTAACTCTTACCAGTTTTTACAGAATGTGATAATTTTTTTTTTTGGTACCGGGGATTGAACTCAGGGGTACTGGACCACTGAACCACATCCCCAGCCCTATTTTGTATTTTATTTAGAGACAGGGTCTCATTGAGTTGCTTAGTGCCTTGCCATTGCTGAGGCTGGCTTTGAACTTGCAATTATCCTGTCTCAGCCTGCCAAAGTGCTAGGATTACAGGTGTGCACCACTGCAGACTCAGAGCCCAGGACTAGTCCTCGCTTAACTCATCAGTTCTTACAGAATATGATAGTTAAGCACAAGTTACCTAAATGCTACAGTATGGATCTGGAATGTCCCTCACGTACCCATGTGTTAAAGACCTGGTCCCCTGTTTGGCTTTATTGGGAAGTGGTAGAACCTTTAAGAGGTGGGGATTAGTGGGAGATCTTCAGGTTATCAGGGATGTGCCCTGGAAGAGAAAAGTAGGATCTCAGCCCCTTCTTCTTCCTCTCTTTGACTTACCATGAGGTAAGTAGTATTTTGGTTTGCTATGTATATCTACCATGGTGTGCTCCCTGGCCACAGGCTTAAAGCAACAGGGTCAATCAATAATGGACTAAAATCTCCAAAACTGTGAGCCAAAATAAACCTTTTCTCTTTATAAATTGATTTATCTCAGGTATTTGTTATAGTGACAGAAAGCTGACAAACACCTCACAAAAACTGTGATTTTACACAGAAGTCAGGAAAAGATGGATTATACTCAGAGGGAATTGGCTGGGGCTGGGCGTGGTGGCAAACACCTGTAATCCCAGTGACTCAGGAGGCTGAGATAGCAGGATTACAAATTAGAGGCCAATCTAGGCAATTTAGAAAGGCCATAATTAACTTAGTAAGACCCTGTCTCAAGATAAAAAATAAAAAGAGTTTGGGATGTGGCTCAGTTATAAAGTACCCTTGTTCAATTCCCAGTACCAAAAACCAAAACAAAACAAAATAGAATTTTGACCTGAGGAAAACACAGCAATACTCTCTTCCAGGAGTCATCTAGTCTTGCCGTCAGAGTTCTGCCACCAAGGAGAACTCATATGTAGATTCTGATGTTCAAAGGATTAAAAAATTAGTACTGAGCTCATTGTAAATGCTGAGGTCCAGGGCTGTGGCTGTAGCTCAGTGGTAGAGTGCTTGCCTAGCATGCGTGAGGCCCTGGGCTCGATACTCAGCACCACATATAAAAATAATAAACATCAACAATTAAAAAAAATTTTTTAAAAATTAAAAAAAAAATAAACATCAACAACTAAAAAAAATTAAAAAAAAAATGCTGAGGTCCAGAAGAGACACAAAGAGTAGAATATGTCACTAATTATTGAGAAGAAAAACAGTGAGTTTTTCTGATATGCTAAAGGGAGAGGTGGAAGAGTTTGGTCAGAAATCACTTTTCTGTATTTTACAACAGAAAAGTTCAAGTCAAGATCTGGTCATGACACTAGGTCCAAAGTATGCAAAAATGTATGGCTAGGTTTACATCAGATGTTTTCAGAAAAATCCTTAAGCATCAATAGTACCATCTGTACTCACTCTATAACTTTTAATTCATAAATCCTGTAAATTAAACAAATGCAAATAATCAAGTCTCCCTGTATGACACAAAACATTCTAGTCAAAATTGGATCTGAGGTGCAATGGCAAAATTTGAAAACCAAGGCAAATGCTGGTGAGCACATGGGGACTGTTACTGTCCTGTTATAATTCAAGTTTAAAAGTCTTACCTCCCCACAATGTTTTTTGGCCAGTTCCTCTAGGCGGGATTTTAACAAATTAACACTTTCATTTGACAGACCTTTGGCATTCTTTAACTCTATTTCAGGAACTCTGGAGGGAGGGGGAAAAAAGGAGTTACGTTAGAAAGGATAGCCTGTTCGCATTCTCATTTGCTCAGTTCCCAGCACACTTGAGGGCCTGAGGATTCCACACAGACTTTATATTTGAACCTCTCCATGCAACCACCACCATTGCCTTTAATCTCAAAAGAATTTCAACCATATCTCAGCAACTCCAGTTGAGACAGTGCTTAGTAAGGACTAGCAGAACCTGGTGAAGTGGGTGGGCCAAAGTCTTCACTCTGGGCTGTCAGGTGCTCTACTTTCTGAGGAGACTCAGACTTATGGGGCTTGACTTATTATCTCTCAACTCCTCTGGCTCTGCTATCAGTTTTCTAATCTTATTAAAATGTCTCAGGACTGGGGTTGTGGCCCAGTGGTAGAGCACTTGCCTAGCACATGTGAGGCACTGGGTTCGATCCTCAGCACCACATAAGAATAAACAAAGGTATTGCGTTCAACTATAACTAAAAAATATTTAAAAAAAAAAAGTCTCAACATTAGTTACTATTGATTGCCTCTGATCTGCCCTTGATCCCCAACTCTGATTTTCTTCTGTCTAAAAAATCTAATCATTTCTGCTCTCACTCTGACTCGAGCCTAGTAACTTAACCAAGCACTCTCTTATATGGCAATCCTCTACCCTAGCTTGCATCCACTGTCAATTAACCTAGCCCTAATAGCTCAGTGGCCAGAGTTCAAGTGCTGTGCACTCTTTTGCATGCTCTAGCATAAAGCAGAACAACAATGCTAGGTGAAATGGAGACATGGTGATCCCTCTAACAGGCTATGCCCTAATCACTCATTCTGATTGTAAACAAAGACACGCTCACTGGCTCATGAATAAGTGTAGTCATGTACATTCTGCAAACTCTGACTATTCCAAGGATACCCAATTCACATTCTTCTTCATCTCCCAGAGCTCATCTAAGTCAACACTTTCTACTCAAGGATATTACAAACCAGCCCTTGGGTTTCCTTTTATTCCCAACAAATAAACATCCAATAACACTCTAGGATTAAACAGAATTTATTTAATTTTACTGACAAGATGATTCATCACTTCCTATTAAGCATTTCTGAGTTATTCTGGCATCTGAGCTGAAGCCTTGCCTATTCACCTTTCTGTGCATTCTCTCAACATTTATCTTTCGTCCAGTGTTATAGGTTGCTGTAATCATTACCTGCCTGGAGAGACAAAAACCTGGAATATGGTAGTCTGAGAAAAAGCATAGAAATGTCATAGAAATGTCCTGGATCCATGTACAGTCCATCCCACCCAGGATTCTCTCTCACAGTGGCTTCAAGAACTATTTTGCATAGAGGAAAGTTTTCTTGTACCATATCATTTCAAAAGGATGACAATATTCCCCCAAATCAAACCTTACACAATTATTTTTTTTATTAAGCAATTATTGTATAACAATATTAATAGAATGGCATAAAAGTCATGTTTAATACTAGTTAAACTCTAAAGTTTTCTAATGCTTTATGTCCTTGCTGCATGGTTAATAATTTTATGTAGTTGATACACTTAATTTTTTAAAAAATATTTTTAGTTATACATGGACACAATTATCTTTATTTTGTTTATTTATTTTTATGTAGTGCTGAGGATCGAACCCAGTACCTCATATGCACGAGCCAAACGCTCTGCCACTGAGCCACAACCCCAGCCCTATTTTGTGTTTTATGTAGAGACAGGGTCTCACTGAGTTGCTTAGTGCCTCACCGTTGCTGAGGCTGGCTTTGAACTTGCAATTCTCCTGTCTCAGCCTCCCTAAGTGCTGGGATTACAGGCTTGAGCCACCACGCCCGGCTCCTATACTTAATTTTTTTTTTTAATATTTATTTTTTAGTTGTAAGTGGACACAATATCTTTATTTTATTTTTATGTGGTGCTGAGGATTGAACCCAGTGCCTCCCGTGTGCTAGGCGAGCACGCTACCACTGCGCCATAACCCCAGCCCCTATACTTAATTTTTTTTTTTTAATATTTTTTTAGTTGTAGATGGACACAATGTCTTTATTTTATTGCTTTGTATGTGGTGCTGAGGATCGAACCCAGGGCCTCACGCATGCGAGGCGAGCGCTCTACCGCTGAGCTACAATCCCAGCCCCCCCATACTTAATTTTTAATAAACACTTTCTTATTGTTTAAAAATATCATCCCATAATATATTTATTAAGTGGATACACCAAGATTTATCTGACTAGTTCTTTAGTATAGTAACTCTTAACCAGGGGTAATTTTGTCTTTAAGTGGACATCTGTCAATATCTGGAGACTTTTTTGGTTGTCACAACCTGAGAAGAAGGTACTCCCTGTACCTAGCAGATAGAAGTCAGGGATGTTACTAAACATCCTACAATGTACCGCACAGCTCTCACAATAAAGAATTATCCTGTTGAAGCTGAGTGCAGTAGCCTATGCCTGTAATCCTAGCGGCTTAGGAGGCTGAAACAGAAGGATCATGAGTTCAAAGCCAGCCTCAGCAACTTAGCAAGGCCATAAGTAACTCAACGAGACCTTGTTTCTAAATAAAATACAAAAAAAGGCTGGGGATGTGTTCAGTGGTTAAGTGTACCTAAGTTCAATCCCCTGGTACCCAAAACAAACAAATAATTATCCTGCTGATATATCAACAGTGCCAAGGCTGAGAAAGCCTGCTCTAAGTGTTTAAAATTTAGACCGTTCCAATTTCTTTACTTTCATAAATAAGGCTACAATTAACACTTTAGTGCTTAAGTATCCAAGTTTTTCTTTGATTTTTCAAGAGTAAACATTTTGGATTCTTAACTCTAAAGTATAATAAAAAAAGAGAGTCTATGAATATATAAAAAAATATATATATGTGTGTGTATATATATATATAGTCTTTGTACCCAGTTCCTGGCATAAGAGCCCCTATCACCCTTGGAATTTCCTGAGTGAGAGTGTAAGAAGAGCATCTTGAGCTATTCATAAAAAACCTTTTCAACTACACTGGAGTTTATGTGGATGGGGTTAACTCCTGTTGGGTGCCTGCATAGTGTCAGAATAGGGCTGATTACCAGAAAAACCAAATCTGGCTACAAGATGAGAAACCAGTGTGAGGAAAGCAGGGCTGGAGATATAGTTCAATCACCAGTGGCCAATGCTTTAAGTGATCATGCTTATATTATAAAACCTCCATAAAAACCCTTAAATGAGAAGGTTCAGGTGGGCTGATGAACACACGGGGGCCAGAAGGATGCTTGGCCTGGGGAGGGCATGGTGGTTCCATGCCCCTCCTTCATGCCTCACCTATGCATCTTTCTTATTTGGCTATTTCAGAGTCGTATCTTTTACAACAAACTGGTAAATGTATTTTCCTGAGTTTTATGAGTCATTCTAGTAAATTATCAAACATGAAGAGGCGGCTGTAAGAACCTACAAATTTATAGCCAAAATTTGTAAGTCAGAGGAAGTACTACAACTTTCAACAGGCATGTGAAATGGGAGCATTTTTACACAAATGATATCTTAACCCATGGGGTCTGTGCTGTAGTTAGCTAATATCTGAATTGTTGGACTTCTGGATGGTGTCAGATAAGACACCATGTACTTGGTGTTAGGAAACAAACAACCTCCCTGAAACAAAACTAGAGAGTCAATGTCCTAATTTTCTTTCATAAATTTAATTCCTTTTCTTCATTAATTAATCTTCTATGTATTTACTATGTATACACTCAGTATAATGTTGAGGGCATAAGAAAGTTACTGACTTGAAAGAGTTTAGTTTTGACCTGTCTCTTAATGTCCTTAATAACCTCTTTATCCACTGTAGAAAGCTTTGCCATCTTTGATTTGCCACTTGCCTTCTCAGAAACCTCCACTGGTTCCCTGTAATTTTGGTACCGTAAATTCAAACCATTTAATATATTCCAGGTCAATCTGTCTTTCCATGTGAAGGTCTGGGGACAGATACATGAGACCACTTGAATCCTGATGGCTAATACTTTTGCTCTAACCAGTGATTCTCAACCAGAGGTGATACAACCTTTGTGTGTTTGTGTGTGTGTGTATGTGTGAAAATATGCAGGGTTTATGGTTGTCTCAAACACTGGCGAACACTCCTGGCATTAGCGAGTAGGGACCAGGGATGCTAAAAGTCCTGCAGTGTAGTCCTGCCTTGCATAATGATGGCTCACCAGTCACACTGAGAAGGACCACAACTCCAAACATTCTTTGGGCAGTAAAAATTCAGGTCAGTCACAGAAGGCTACCTAATTCCTAATGCCAATCACACTTTTTTTTTTTTAATAATTAAATTTTTCTTATAGACATGTTTTATTTATTTATTTATACGTGGTGCTGAGGATCAAACCCAGGGCCTCCCGCATGCGAGGCAGCGCTCTACCGCTGAGCTACAATCTCAGCCCCCCAATCACACTTTTAAACTAAGTACATTAGTGGCTTAAGTAGTCACTAAGCTTTTATTCTTCAAGATTTGTTCTCTTCCTAGTTTATGAAGAATTAAATAAACAAATGTTAACAGGTCAGAAGAAACAAAGTCACTGAGCAAGTATTAGTATCTGTAGTGAGTATTCTACAACTATAAACAGACTTAGAACAAGATAGATTTCATGAAAATGTCTATAGCTGATATGCTTTTGTTAAAATATAGGTGATAGCAAATGAAATTTTATGTGTAATGGCAGGGGGAGAAAATACTGTTGACTTTAAACCAAGACCACATCAAAGCTATTTATAAAGGTACTTACACATCTGGGTAGGTTGGTGGGCATTTAACTCTCAAATCCACTTTCACATAAACTTCTTCACCAGTTAGGCCCTGGGGGTATAGAACTAAATTGATTTCAGGGGGCTCTTTGACCTAAAAGAAAAAAAATATTATTTTTCCAAGAGAGTCAATCTTAACCATTAAGATAATGATCACCTTAGCTCAAAAGTTCTACTTCCAAAATATAGTATGTAATTATATTTTACATAGGTGTTTGGTCATATTTTATAAAAGTATAGTTTAAAAAATAAAATATGTGCCAGATAAAATGTATTTTTCTTTTCAAATTTATTAAAGGATTAAACCAAAATGTTCTGCTTAGTTTCCATTCATCAGTCACTGAGTGCTGATTATGTGCAAGGTATTGCCCTAGAGGCTAGAAGTGCAGGAGTAAATTTAGATAGACACAGTCCTAACTAGCTGATACAAATTAGAGGACATGTGAATGATTTCAATAGTGATGAGAGCTGTAAAGAAAATGAGACAGAGTAATGGGCCATAGTGGTAGGGAAAGAGAAGGCACCCGAACAGATGGGTCAGGGAAGGCCTCTGTGAGAAGGGGATACAAGTTGGGTAATCATTTTCCAAAATGTGTGGCACCAGAAGTGCTTCAAATTTCAGTCTTTCGGATTTTGGAATATCTGCACAGACTTAAAAAAAACTGTGGGCTTTGGAACATTCTAAAATTCAGATTTTCAAATTAAGGATGCTATTCCACATGTATTTAAATTGAGATTTGCAATATTGGGATATCAACAAAGGAAAAACCCTGACTTGAAGACTTATGATAGCTCTTCTAAAATTGCACATGCTTTTTAATCAACTGCTTTTCACTCAATTACTGCAAACTCTACCCTTTGATTTATTGACATATAGTTTCCAAAAAGGATATGAGGCAATTTATGTTTTACTTATATAATGAAAAAGGGGAGGCTAAGGAAGAAAACATCTACTAAGTGCACCTATAGTCCAGGCACTTAAGCAACTGCAAGATAGGTGCCATCCCCACTGTACAGATATGGCAGCTCAGGGTTTAAGATTCTTGCTACAGACACAGTGATAGCTAAAATTCAAACAGCTTTGACCCCATAACCTGTGGCTCTCTCATAAGCCACTCTTTTCTTAATGCTAATCCTGAGTTGATATGATTGAGCCTTGACTTTTTCTTCTTTTTTTTAAGGCAGGTACCAGGGATTGAACTCAGGGACACTCAACCACTGAGCCACATCCCCAGCTCTATTTTGTATTTTACTTAGAGACAGGGTCTCACTGAGTTGCTTAGTGCCTTGCCTTTACTGAGGCTGGCTTTGAACTTGTGATCCTCCTGTTTCAGCCACCTCAGCCACTGAGATTATAGGCGTGCACCACCACGCCCGGCTTGACTTTTTCTTTGAATATTCAGGCGGAGATGGCTAAGACAGAAATGTGATCACAGAAAGGAGAAAGATTAAAAAATTCTTTCAGGTGCAACAAAGTACTTAGCAACACTAATCTCTACAGAAATTTGTAATGTGAACCTTAACATATGTATCCTGAATCACACAACAATGTTCTCATCAACTACGAGTGTAAAATCTATAAAATCAATTTTTATATGGTTTTATATTAATCCATGACAAAAGCTGTGGGTCCTCCAGTATAGCTTGTGTGTGAATATGGTCCTGAAGAGGGGGTCAGCATTCCAAAGCCCACGAGGCCTTTCATTCATTTATTCTCCCTCCATATATCAATTGCCCTCACTTACTCAGTGCCAACTTTATGTCAGGCACTGACCTTAGTTCACAGGGATAAGAACACAGTTGTGGTTCCATCTGTCATGAAACTTCCTGTCTGATGGGGGAAACAAAACTCATAAATATGTAAGACAGGTTTAGGAAGTGCTATTGAAGAGATGAAGTGGTGCTCTATGCAGAGAACAGGTGGGTATGAGGGAACATGCATAGATATGATCACCTGGGAACACCGGAGGATGTAGCATTTAAACTGAGACTACCCAGAGACCATGCACTCTTGACAAGGGAAGAACAAGTAAAGAGGTACAGAAGTGAGTATTAGATTGATGTAAGCCAAAAATGAAAAGGAGGGGGCTGGGGCGGTGGCTCAGTGGCAGAGTGCTTGCCTTGCACATGTGAGGCACTGGGTTCCATCCTGAGCACCATATAAAAATAAATAAATAAAATAAACGTATTGTGTCAACTAAGAAATATACTAAAAAAAAGAAAAAGAAAAGGAGGCTGGTATGTCTGGAACACATGAGGAAAGGGGAGACTAGGTAAAGCAGGTGAGATAGAAAATGGCTAGATCACATAGGGTCTCATCATCAAGCAAATTATTTGGCAGGATTTTAAGGGGGGAATGACATATCATTTAAATATATCTACCACATATTTTAAAAGATGGCTTTGGCTGCTGAGTAAAAAATGAATGGGGATGATAAAAGCAGAAGTAAACAACTATTTCAATAGGGCTGGGAATGTGGCTCATTGGTAAAACACTTGCCTAGCATGCATGAGGCCCTGGTTTTGATTCTAAGCACTATACAGATACCAAAAACAAACAAACAAAAAACCCCACAATTATAACAATGCAGCCTATGTTGGTAGCAAAGGTGAGAGAAAGAGAAAAGTAAATTTGATTTTTGGGGGGGTATCAGGGATTTAACTCAGGGGTACTCAACCACTGAACCACATCCCCAGCCCTATTTTGTGTTTTATTTAGAGACAGGGTCTCACTGAGTTGCTTGGCGCCTCTCCGTTGCTGAGGCTGGCTTTGAACTCGCGATTCTCCTGTCTCAGCCTCCCAAAGTGCTGGGATTACAGGTGTGCACCAAAACTTGAGATAAAGCTGATAAAAAGATCAGGCTGTGAGGGAAGCAAATGGAAACAGTCTTATCCCAGATGCATGTAGAGGTGGTATAGGCACAGGGCAGAAAGCATTTACTGCTGGTGGGGTAGGGGGACCACCTTGCCAAGAGCAGGTCTCATGGAAATCAAACATATACCCGACAGTGTTGAGAAGTGCTAGGTAAGGAAGTGGACACAGACAACTCCTTCAAGGTTTGAGTATTAAGGGGCATTGTGAATGGGACCAGAGACTGGGTGGGGATGAAGGGGCTAGGAAATTAATGAAGAAATTTTTGTTCTGTTTTTAAAGGTAGGGAATACTACAGCATGTGAGGACACTGATGGCAATGTTCTTGAAGAGCAGAAAAGATACAAAATTAGGACCTAAAGCTGCAAAACCCTTCAAAGGGCAGAAGCCAATAAATCCTGGACATGCAGAGACAGCTGGACTTCGACAGGAGGACAGGCTCTATTTCCAGAGAAACAGGAGGGAAACAGCAGGAGTAGAGGCTGGTGGGTTTCCTCAGAGGAGCCTCAAAGTGGTGACACCAAACAGGCTCCAGACCTCCTGTTCCATCTTCAACCACAGCAGCTCTGCTTTCACTGCTTTATATTTTAGGAGGAATTCACTGTAGGAATCATCTTAGCTGCTAAGGGTGCTTAAAAAGACATGAAAATGGGGCTGGGGCTGTAGCTCGATGGCAGAGTGCTTGCCTAGCATGTGTGAGGCACTGGGTTCGATCCTTAGCACCACATAAAAATAAACAAATAAAGGCATTCTGCCCATCTCTAACTACAAAAATTAAAAAAAAAAAGACGAAAAACTATGTCTTCACTAGTCTCCTTAAATAGCTTCGCTTAAAAACCTTTTTAATTACGGAATTTTTTAAACAGAAAGCAGAAATAATGGTATAATAAACCTCCTATGCCCACTACCCAGCTTTGACAATTACCAGCTTAGAGTCAAAACTTATCGTAGGTGGCTCCTCCCCACACCATTATCTTAGAATATTCTGAAGGAAATCTTATGAGTCTTTTCCTGAATTACTGTTATTTATTTTATATTAACAATCTAGTGAAGTAGGGGGTTATTTTATATGTGTGTGTGTGTGTATCTATCTATCTATCTATCTATCTATCTATCTATCTATCTATCTATATCTCCATTTTGGGAAAACAAAAACAAAACAACCCAGAGACCCCTCTCTCCTGGCTGGAGGCCATAGGATGCCTGGAATTACTATGAAAGATGGAAACCAGCAGGAGTCTCTCAGAGCTCTGGCAGCTGTCCCCAACAAGTCCTGGAATTTGAAAGTCTCCAAAGGGTAGATGCAATCAAGCTGGCCAAAAATAAAGAGCTTGCTCCCTAAGAGAACTGGTTCTACACACAAGCAGCTTTCATAGCATAGTACCTGTACCTCCAGGGCGGTGCTGCAGTTGGCTCCATGACCAAGATCTATGGAGGACCTCAGAGAGACGAGGTCATGCCCAGCCACTTCAGCTAAGGCTCCAAAGAGTGTGGTCCACAGAGTCCTCCAAGCCCAGGAGGGGCTGATAATGGTGGAAAAGGACCAAGTTGGGGGCTGTAAACTGACACCTTAAGGGCAGAGAGATCCATATAGAATCACCAATCTGGTGGCAGATGCCAATAAGAAGTATTTCATAGAACAAAATAGGTTAATAAATTGCCTTATTTGTTAAAAGCAAAAACAACAGAGAGGAAGGCTAGACAGAATTTTTCCAGTGGCTTTCTCTAGCAGGTCAAATCATTACAGGCTTTCTTATCTCACTGGCCATAACTTTCAGAAAAACACTATGATCACCAATTCATAATTTTGTCAAGAAAATACTTTTTTCCTATCTTTCCCTGCATATATCACTTCAGAAAGTACAGAATACAGTATTTAAATACTAAATCTATAATGAAGTACAAAAATTTAAGAATATAGCAGAGTCCTAAGAAGGATCAATTTATCTTTTACCAATCTACATTCACTTACACACACTTTCATTTTCTCATTTTGCTACTAACCAATGAAAACAATATTTCAGAAAAGTGAGAATGGTGCTCTAAATTCTTATTGACTGACATAGCTTAAAACAGACAAATGAAATAAGAAGTTAGGAAAATAAGATGCCATTACAGATGGTCTTTGTAAAGTAAAATACTTGAGAACTGGCAGACCCAATGCGAAGGAGCTAAGTAAAGATGTTACAACTCAAGAATTCCACCTAGGAGCAAAAGCCGATCTTCTGGGGTTTTTTTGGTACTGGGGATTGAACTCAGGGGCACTCAACCACTGAGCCACATCCCCAGCCCTATTTTGTGTTTTATGTAGAGACAGGGTCTCACTGAGTTGCTTGCTTAGCACCTCGCCGTTGCTGAGGCCGAACTTCTGTTTTTGAAGGAAGAAAACTGAAGTAATCCATTATAATTGGAAGGAGCAAGAACCTTACATATCAGCAAGATGTATAAGCAGAAATTGCAAATGTAAACCAAGGTTCTTGGGCCCAGGATAAAAAGAACTTGTGAGAAATACTTAGATGGCATTTGAGGTGAGTTATCTCCACAGGTGGAAGGTAACGAATCTGGTTTAACTTTTCCCTTTTGTCTTTTTTTCCCCAGGAGTTGAATGAATTTTTATGTGTTAACAAAGGTGGTATTCCAGTGTTTACCATACTGAGTAGAAAGGAATGATTTTCAGCGTCCCTGTATTGTATAAAGTCAAAACAGAATTTTCATTGACAGTCAATACCGTAGATTCTATGTTAGGATGAATTCTAAGAACACAAATTTCTGTCTTAGAAAATGTGCTTTTCAGTTGTAACATCTTCAAAGAGTTTTCAGTTTGTCTTTATCTTATTCTTTTGACTGTGAAGTATAAAAGATTCCTACACAAATGCCTATACATTGGGTACTGCTGAAAATACTTAAATCACACAGGTATGTGTACCATGGCACGAGCACCCAAACTAGAATACTGGTTTGTGATGTCTAAGCCAAAAGGATTCTTGACTTGTCTTATCTGGTTTGTCAAAACTGTTGTGCTAAACTGGGTCTCTTCTGAATTTCTCAGAATTACTGGATCATCATAATCAAACTATCCTAATACCAGACAAGTGGTCCTGATGAAGCAGGTAATGACCATTGAGAGGTAGAAAAGCATCGAATATTCAGAGTATTGCCAGAAAAAACACAGCCATCAGGGTCTCCTGGGCTAAACCTGGCTCCCAGTACACAGGTCAGGTCAGGTCAAGTCAGCCCAGCCCTCCCAGCAGTAAAGAGTATCCCTGAATATAAAACCTTGGGAAAGAGCACGGGGAGGTCATGACCATAGTAAAGCACTGGAATAGGAAGCAAGTTTCCTGAAACAGTGGCCTACTGGAGGACTGCACGTTTCTAGATATTCTTTTCTTTGGGCGGAGGTTTACCGGGGATTGAACTCAGGGGCAATCGACCACTTAGCCACATCCCCAGCCCTATTTTGTATTTTATTTAGTTGCTTAGCACCTCACTTTTGCTGAGGCTGGCTTTGAACTCATGATCCTCCTGCTTCAGCCTCCCGAGCCGCTGGGATTACAGATGTATGCCACCATGCCCAGCTCTAAGATATTCTTTACTAAATGGAATGTTTAATAAACATACTCTATTCAACAAATAGAGTTAAAGATTGTTGGCAAGCCTCAGGGAAGAGGCCTTTCTCAGCCAGCCCTAAGACCACTAAGTGTAGATGGGGAATTGGTGTGCAGAACCCTAGGGCCTATAAAGGCAGAGTTAGAATCCTGTAAACACTCCTGGGTTGGACCAGCCATAGAACATCAAGCAGGCCTAGTGTTCCAGGTACTTCCGCAGCACAGCAACATAAGCAGGTCAACAGTAGGAATGGTAATAAGCCCAGATAATACCAAAACAAACTTTTAGAAAAGAGGAAAGAATTTTTTTTAAATATTTTTTTAGTTGTAGATGGACACAATATCTTTATTTATTTTTATGTGGTGCTGAGGATCGAACCCAGTGCCTCACGCATGCGAGGCAAACGCTCTACCACTGAGCTACAATCCCAGCCCAAGAGGAAAGAATTTTGATAAAAAGTGAAGGACTCATGATACGTAAAAGTTCCAGCTTTAAAACGCTGAATCCAGCAATAAGAACATGAATCCAGTGGATGAAGGAACTGACCATGGCCACTGAAGAATGGATAGAAAAACCTAATAACTTGTCAGGATTGAGTACCAAGGCCAACTCAAAGTGCTAAGAGCACGACATTGAAGGTGTTGGGCTGACTGGCTACTTTTAGGGCCTTTATTTTGGTCAACAGAGTTTAATGACCAGAGTGGCATTTCTCTCCATAAGTCACAGACTTTGAGGTTTTTCTCAGCAAAGACTATTATTCTCAGTGTCTATTCTCTGTTTTATTTCATAGCAACAAAACCTCTAACCTTTTAGCTGAATACATTTCCCAGGCTCCTTTGCAGATACGTGTGGCTACTGGATTGATTTCTGGATAATCAAATGAAAGAACTGTCACATGCATCTTATAGGAAGTGACTTGAAAGGGATGCAGCTTCTTCATCCCTTTCTCCTTTCAGCTAGCTGGAATATACGTGTGAAAGCTAGAATCTGGACAGCTATTTGAGACCATGAGAGGGCACATTAATGATGATGGATTAACAGCAAAATAGAAGGTCTTAGACTCCATACTTTTTTTTTTTTAATATTTTTTTAGTTATAGATGGACACAGTGTCTTTATTTTATTGCTTTGTATGTGGTACCGAGGATCGAACCCAGGGCCTCATGCATGCGAGGCAAGCACTCTACCACTGAGCTACAACCCCAGCCCATAGACTCCATACTTTTACACACAAAAATATTAACTTTTTTGTTGAAGTTTACTGTCATATGTGGCTAAACTTAATCCTACTTGTTACAGGCTCACTGAAAGAAAAATAAACAAAAAACAAAAACAAAACCCCCAAACAAAGCCCCCAAACCACTCAGGGAATAGTGTTTTCAGAGATAAGAGCAGAAATATTTGTTAGGCTTTTCTCAAGCAAATGGAAAAATTTCTCAGCCATGTATAGAGGCATTTTGCAAGATGTGTTTAGGATACCAAGAATCAGGTCATATTAGGGCATTTAAGGACTCAGGGAGTTGAATAGGTTTTGACTAGAAACTTAACAAGCCAGATGTACTGGGAGTAGGCTAGGGTGGGGCCTCCTTCATGCATATGGAACACAAATGGTCATTAGATGCTGAAAAAATTGTTGACTTAACCTGCACCAAGAAATAATGCATTCCTGGAATATTTGTAGGCAAACAAACACAAAGTAAAGGGTAACCAAAACCTTTTGAGAGCAGTAAAGGAGAGGTTGTATCATTTGGAAAATATATAACATCATATATGAGAAAAAAATTGTTTTAAATACTGAAAATGAGATGACATGAAAACAGAATAAGGAGTCATTTAGAGAAGTCATACATTGATATAAGATATGAATTAAATTTGCTTCCTAATAGGATCATGAAGTTTGATACTTTCCTGATCTGTTACAAAATAGTTAAACAAATCTTCAAGCATATTAAAAAGCAAAATACATGCAAATTCAGTCCTAAAACATATAAGAGGCAATGTTCATTTGGAACTTATCCAAAAAAATTAGAGCATCAGCTCTTCAAGAAACAAAAACAGCCAAAGAACCTAAAGTATCCCAAGGATTAGAACAATAACCTTAGGGACCCTCTTCTCAGCACAATGCTCATTTTGAAGAACCCCCAACCAAAGCCACTGAAATCTCTGCTGCTCAGTCCAAATGTATTTCTGCTATAGTTTGTATCTTTTTTTTTTTGGTACTGGGGATTGAACTCAGGGATACTCGACCACTGAGCCACATCCCCAGCCTATTTTGTATTTTATTTAGAGACAGGGTCTCACTGAGTTGCTTATTGTCTTGCTTTTTGCTGAGGCTGGCTTTAAACTTGCTATCCTCCTGCTTCATTCAGCCTCCCAAGACGCTGGGATTAGTGGTGTGCACCACTGTGCCTGGCTTATAGTCTGGATCTTAAATGTCCCCAAAAGGCCTATGTGTGAAAGGCTCAGTCCCCACCTTGGTGCTACTGAAAGGTGGTGGAACCTTTAAGAGGTAAGGGCCTAGTGGAGTGTCTTAGTTCATTGGGGGCATGCCCCTCAAGAGAATAATGGGATCCTAGCTCCTTCCTCTTCCTCTCGTTCTCTTCCAGTCAACTTGATGTACTGCCTCCATTCAGGTCCAAAAACAGCAACCAACTGACCATGTACTGAAATCACTAAAACTGTAAGCCAAAATAAGCTTTTTCTTCCTTTTAAATTGATTATCTTAGATATTTTGTTATAGTAACAGTAAGCTTCCTAACACTCAGGCTCAACAAAAACAACTGGTTAGGGGGCTGGGGTTGTGGCTCAGTGGCAGAGCACTTGCCTAGCATGTGTGAGTCACTGGGTTCGATTCTCAGCACCACATATAAATACATAAAATAAAGGTCCGTTGACAACTAAAAAAAAAAAAAAAAAATTAAAAAAAAAAAAAACAACTGGTTAGGAACAAGTATATTCCTGTTAAAAGCACCAGTAGAGCTGGGCACAGTGGCACATGCCTGTAATCTAAGGCTGAGGCAGGAGGATCACCAAGTTTGAGGCCAAACATAATGAGCCTCTGTTTTTTCATTAAAAAACTCAGAGGAAAGGCATTTGCCTAGCATGTGCAAGGCCCTGGGGATGAGGCCCTGGGTTCAATCCTCAATACTGGAAAAAAAAGAAAAAGAAAAGAAAAATTCCCAACACTGAAAAAAGAAAAACTGAAAAGTACTAGAGGTCAGGGTGAGACTATTAAAACCTGAGAATTTTATCAGCCATTTCACACAACTAAAAATTTCCGGTTCCAAGATTCAAAGTCTGAAGCATAAGGATTAATGACAGCCCTGTGATTAAGCTTCTCTGGTTTACAAAATAAGCTGCAAAGTGAGGATGAGATTTTGTTTTTTCTTTGTATGTGAGTGCAGTAATGGGGATTGAACCTAGGGACATTTTACCACTGAGCTACCTGCCAGTCCTTTTAAAAACGTTTTTATTTTGAGACAGGACCTTGCTAAATTGCTGAGGCTGGCATCAAACTGTGATCCTCCTCTCCTGCCTCCACCTCCTGAAGTCAACGGGATGACAGGTGTGAACCACCACGCCCAGTTTGAGGATGGGGTTTGAGAAGTTAATTGAAATGGTTATATGATTGTCCATCATACAAGTGTGAATATACTTAACATTACTGAACTGTATGCCTATAAATGGTTAAGATGGTAACTTTCATAGTGTTTTTTTAAAAATTACAATTATTAAAGTAAAATAGTATACCATTCAAATCATTTTCATGTATCTGATCTGGAATTGTTACCTAGGTTTCTGCTAATCATATTCTCCTTGAATTTGATGGCAACAGTCTATTCAGCATGGCTTCTCTTTTCTCTCTTCCCAATCCACAGCAATGGGAAGAAACTAGTCTGTGTGCAAACAAAACACAGAAATAAAGTACCACAGGGAAGCTAGATAGCTTTAGCAAGTCTTTGGCAGAAGCCAGAAATAAAAGTGATGATAAAAGCTCAGAAAATTTTTATATTAAATACCTTAATTACTGATTCTCCCCATACTTCTTTTTCTAAAAATCAATACCATCTATAATTGACCTTATAAAAATTGCTAAGTTCATTCATCTTCTGTTCTTAAACATCTCCCTATTTGTCAAGCTGGTAAAAATTTTTTAAATGTTAAAGTTTAATAATGGCCTATAGCTCTATTTTAAACAAACATTAGAATATTCAGAATCTCAGCCGGGCGTGGTGGCTCAAGCCTGTAATCCCAGCACTCAGGGAGGCTGAGACAGGAGAATCGCGAGTTCAAAGCCAGCCTCAGCAATGGCGAGGTGCTAAGCAACTCAGTGAGACCCTGTCTCTACATAAAACACAAAATAGGGCTGGGGATGTGGCTCAGTGGTCAAGTGCCCCTGAGTTCAATCCCCAGTACCAAAAAAAAAAAAAAAAGAATATTCAGAATCTCAATTCTCCCCCATTGTTATTCCAATGAAAACACCAACAGAATTTTTTGGATCAGGTGCTATAGTTCAAATATGATCCCAAAATTCATGTGTTAGAAACTTCATCTCCAAATTTATATTTCAATGGTATTTGGAGGCAGGGCACTCTGATGGGATTAATGGTTTTATGAGATGAGGAGGAGAGACCTAAGCTTATAGAACTGTTCTACCATGCCATGTGATACCTTCTACCATGTTATGATGCAACAAGGCCCTTACCAGATGCCCTTGATCTAGGACGTTCCAGGCTCCAGAACTCTAAGAAATACATCTCTGTTCTTATAAATTTCCCAGTCTGTAGCATTATACTACAGAAGCAGAAAATGGACTGGCAAACTGATTCTAACATTCATATGGGAAAACTAAAATAAACTAGTCAGGAAAATTCCTTAAAGTAGCAGGGCACACCTGTAATCCTAGCTTCTTGGGAAACTGAAGCAGGAGGATCACAAGTTTGAAGTTGGCCTGGGAAACTTGGTGAGACCCTAAGTCGAAAGGAAAAAAAAAATTTTTATCCCTGATGAGCTGGGGATATAGCTCAGTGGTAGAGCACTCCTCGCATACATGAGGCCCTAGGTTCAAACCCCTTGATCTCCAATACCACAAAAGAAGAAAAATCTGGCCGGGCGCAGTGGCTCACGCTTGTAATCCCAGCACTTAGGGAGGCTGAGACAGGAGAATCGCGAGTTCAAAGCCAGCCTCAGCAACGGTGAGGTGCTAGGCAACTCAGTGTTTTATGTCTCTACATAAAACACAAAATAGGGCTGGGGATGTGGCTCAGTGGTCCAGTGCCCCTGAGTTCAATCCTCAGTACCAAAAAAAAAAAAAAAAGAAAAAAAATCTGTAAAGTAAATGCAATCACGTTAAATACTGACTTTTTATAAATGTACAGTAATTAAAGCAATGTGATAGTGGTGCTTAAGTAGATTAATGAAAAAGAATAGAGTGTCAAGAAATAGATGCAAATACACTTGGGAATTATTTCACTCAGTAACAGTTTTTGAGAAATTTTTTACCAAGCACTGAGAATGTAGAAGTGAACAAATACATCCTGTCCTCATGAAGTTTGCAGTCTCATGTAACATAAAGGCGGCATTTCAAATTAGTGAAAAAGACTGAAAATCTCAACTGTTTGACTAATTAGGGGTGTGGAGTACACAAAGAGGGTGACCTAGATGTATATACAGATGGAGCTAAGGTGGAATTTGTTTAAAAACGCTATTTCTATATTTATTTTTGTGGTATTCGGGATTAAACCGAAGACCTTGCTGTACTGCTGAGCTTCATCCCCAACCTTTTTAATAAATTTTTATTTTTAAATTTTTTTATATATATTTTTTGGTATTGGGAATTTAACTCAGGGGTACTTGATCACTGAGCCACATCCCCAGACCTATTTTTGTGTTTTATGTAGAGACAGGGTCTCACTGAGTTGTTTAGTACCTCTCTGTGGCTGAGGCTGGCTTTGAACTCTTGATCCTCCTGTCTCAGCCTCCCAAAGTGCTGGGATTACAGGTGTGTGCCACTGTGCCCGGCTCTTTTTAATAAATTTTTATTTTGAGATAATGTCTTACTAAATTGCCCAGGCTGGCCTTGAACTTGCGATCTTCTTGCCTCAGCCTCCTGAGTAGTTGAGATTTACAGACATGCAGCACAGTACCCAGCTATACCCAGTTATTTCTATATTTATTTGATAGAAATTTAAAAATGAAGTCATGAAAAATTAAATGAAATCTCTCAATTCATTTTTTTGGTAACAATGGGGCAGACAAGTTTTTTTTTAGGTGAAAAAAATCCAAAGGGACAATAATACAAAAAATAGTTCATTATGATTGCATTAAAAATGTTTAATTGCAATAAATTACATAAATATAAAATACACATGGTTAATCAGGGTAAATATTTTAATATATGATGATTCAAAATGATAATTTTCCTAACATATATCTATCTCTTACAAATAAGAAAATATACCACAGAGTAGAAAAATAAAAGAATATGAACAATTCATAGAAAAGTGTAGAGAGGCATCTGAGGACTGTGTGTGGACCACCATACAAGAGTCCCACACAGCACTAGAGATGGGCTGATCTGCCTTAGCTATGCAGCCCCTGAGATGGGTGTGACCTGCCAAGATGCCAATCAACCTGCTGACTGCAAGACTCGCCTTGTTCCTACCTAGGGAAAGAATGCTGGATGGAAGGTCTTTGAAGTTCCCTGATATAAATAAAGCACACACGGGGTCCATTTTGCCAGTTGCCAAAAGTCAGGAGCCAGATGTTGAAAGTCAGAACCATCTGGGCCCATCCTACCCTTGCATTTTGAAACCATTTTCTGTGTTCTGTGGTTTGTTCGCTGTTTTAATTTCTTTTAGCCATTTCTTTACAGGTCAGGTAATCTCGTCCCCACCATCCACGCAGGACATAGATGACAGAAAAGAAAAAATCAATGGCTTCCAAACAAAAGTGAGCTACATAATTTATAATCAAAGAAATAAAAATTAAAACATGTTTCACTGATCTACCGGCAAAGATGAAAAAGTCTGATATATACAATGTTAGTGAAGGGGAAGGAAAACAAGCACCTTCATATATGCTGGTGGGCCCAGAGGTAGAGGCAAGCTTTTTGGAGGCATGATGCAATAGCTATCAAATTATAAGGCAGTAGTTCCTTTGCTGATATGGAAAACTGGCCAAGATAAGTAACAATAACTTATAACTATCTTTAAACTATAAGTTATAATTTAAAATAGTGGTCTCCAAACATTTTGTTTATAGTATAATTTTTAGCACGTGACTCAAAATGTTTCTTTATAAACAATATACATATCTTAAACTGAATTTACATTATAACATACCCCCAAAAGTTTTAAAAAATCTGACTTGAAGCTATTGGCAGAACTGACACAGGGTTATTAATAGTTTTTATCTTGTTTAGTGTGAAAGATGAATATTCATGCTTGATTTTTGGATGCTGCCCAAAACATACAGGAAGGTGTTAGGTAGTGCAGAACATGCACCCATGAATGTGAACAGGAACAATTCTGAATTCTGAAAGCCATCAGGCCTCAAGTGTTCTGGATAAAGGACTGTGGACCTGCATAACCCTTCCCCGAAGACTGGCAAATGGCAGGTGCTAATAAGGACTTGTTGAATAAGTAAACTCTGATTCATCCATATGACCATCAATTACTTTCTTATGAGGCCTATATAGGACAGCATATTCCTTATGCTACAGGGCCACAGATGCTATCCAATACTTCTGTCTGCCTTTTATAGTTTTTGTTTGTTTAATGTTTTTATATCTTATAAAAGCCACTAGGTATAAATTCTTGGGCTTATTGATATCAGCTATAAATTCACAGGATTATTAGTCTCTCTACCCAAAATCAGCTGCTTCTTCCCTCCCATTTTTCTATAGCATTAGGAGCAGATAATAAGCTCTGTATAAAGTAAACTGGCTCTGAATGAAGTCTCAGGGGTTTGCACTGAGTTGGGTGCATACTTGTGACACCAATTTTTTGGCTGCTTAATGGGCCTACTTCCTGGTTCTCAATGTTTCAGAACAGAGAAGTTGCCAGGTGACCAGTAAATTATCTTATTATTTTAACATAAATACGTATAAGCAGTATATACAGTTAAAAATGACTCTGGAAATTAAGCACTGGAAAAGTAAACTCCCTGAGGGCAGGATTTTTGTCTGTTTCTTCCCGGTTACATTCCCACTGTGTATAACAGTATTTCATAAAAGAAGGAAGAAGCATGTTGGGTTAGGAGAATCTTCTGCCCTTACAGAAGGTAGGTGTGTAGATAAGGCAGAAGTTGTAACATGCTAGAATTAAAAGCAGATGAAGGAAGTAGTAGTTTTAAAATGACAATATTTAGAAACATTAGTTTGGCAGATCAACTCTTCAAGGATGGGGGAAACAGTACCAGCAGCTTATGGTGTATCATAACTTCCACAAAACAGTAAAATGATATTTTAAACTAAATGCCACTTAAAAAGGTCTAGACTCAGTAAGCTTTTCTGGTAAACTCGTAAACTCATAAGACGAATGCATTCTATAGTATTCTCAGCTAAATGCCTCAGAGGAAGGCACAGAAAGTTCTGCCATACTGAAAACACGATGATGCCTAGGTGTGAGGAGGGAATTACGGCGTGTACAGTTCTGAATACGTGGGTGAGACCTAGGAATTCCGACTGAGAGCCTAAGGCCTGTGCGAGCGCCCCCAAAGCGTTCCAAGACCAAAGTAGCAGTGGGTGACTATGAATATGCTGCTATATCCTCCTCGAGGGTTCCTCCGGGAGGTGGGGGGCGGGAGGGAGAAGGCAAAGTTGGAAGAAGGCAGGGATGTTTGGAGGTGTTAGCAGGAATAAGAAACGGTGCCCAGTAAGACTTGGAGCCAGTTTGGGGAAAAAGCTCCAAGAGAATCGGCCCAGGTAGGGGTTCTGGAGAGCAGCTAAGGTTCCAGGACAGAGTGTGAGCGTGGGTGGAATCGGAGGAATGAAAAATACTGCAGCATCCTAAAAGGTCCGCCCAATCTGTAAGCCTCAGGGCTCCGGCCAGGGGGAGGGGAGGCCGGCTGTGGGAAACCAGCTCAGGCCAGACCCGCCACGTTCCTACCGGTCCGCACGCGTTCAGCCGTAGGTCTTGGAAGTCGGCTCCGTATATAGCTTCCAGGGCCTGCAGCTCATGGTCCTGCCGCTGCGGGTAGCTCTCCTGGGGTTCTTCCCGACCGCGCCCGGGGGCTCCGCGGCCCCCAGTCATGGCTTCACGGTGGCCGAAACAGGACGGCCTTGCGGGCGGCTAAGGGCCCTAGGCGGGCTCGGGGGCGGAGCCCGGTGCAAGAGACGAGCCTAGGGGCAGGTCCAAGGGCGGGACTCCACGTCAGGGGCGGGGTCGGGGCGGGATGGGGCGGGGCTCCGCGCAGGCTCTTGGGGCTGGAGGAATCCAGGCTGACCCAGTCTGCAAGAGAAAGGCAATCAATGGAACTGCATGAACGTGGGCGAACAAATAACGCAGATTGGAATGATAGCAGCAAGTTGGATAGTTTTCACGAACACGTCTCTTTAACAGAAGTGCCTTAGACTCCCAGATAACTTTTGATTCTTACTAAAAAGGAATAAAACTTATTTTTTCCCTTGTATTTTATTTAGAGACAAGGTCTCACTGAGTTGGGTAGCATCTCACTTTTTTTTTTTTGGTACTGAGGATTGAACTCAGGGGTACTCAACCAGTGAGCCATGTCTCCAGCCCTATTTTGTGTTTTATTTAAAGACAGGGTCTCACTGAGTTGCTTAGAGCCTCGCCATTGCTGAGGCTGGCTTTGAACGCAGGATCCTCCTGCCTCAGCCTCCCGAACCACTGGGATTACAGGCGTGCACCACTGAGCCTGGCTAATCTTAAAGGACTTATTTGTTATGACCAGGAATATAGAAAGGTTTATGCTAGCTTCTGAAAATAACTACAAAAGAGGAGTCCCTAAAGGAGTTTAGATATTCTTTTATAGCTAAATAGCTTCTCAAGGTGACTCCTTTGAGGGTGATAATACTCATGGATGGATATTTTAGTTTGGCATATTTGCCATTAAAAAAGTCTGGGGGCTGGGGCTGTAGCTCAGTGGTAGAGCGCTTGCCTAGCATGTGTGAGGCACTGGGTTCGATCCTCAGCTACCACATGTAAATAATAAATGAGTAAAATAAAGATCCATCAACAACTAAAAAAAAAAAATTAAAGAAACAAACAAAAAAAAACCTTAAGTCTGATTTGCTTTATGATCAGTGCTTGTGCACATGTGTGTGCATATGTATATGTCTGTGTGACTATTGAGGCTTCCTGGGGAGGGGAGGGAAGGGCATTCAATTTCCCACTTCCCTGATATACTTGATGAATTTAATAGCAAATCTGTAGGTACAAGGACTATTAGAAACTCATATCCATAGGAACCATTTCCTGTTCCATATTCTGGGGTAATTTAGGATACATTATGTGTGGTTTAGATTAGATATCCCCCCAAAACTCATGTGTAAGACAATGCAAGAAGGTATAGAGATGGAATGATGGTGTTTTGAGAGCATTAATCCACTCAGTGAATTCATCCCCTGATAGGGACTAGCTGAGTGGTAACTGAAGGCAGGTAGGGTATGACTGGAGGAGGTAGGTCATTGGGGGCATGTCTTTGGGATATATATTTTGCCCCTGGTGAGTGGAATCTATCTCTGCTTCATGAGAAGCCTCCAGCTGAGTCGGTTTCCTCCTCCACACATTTCCACCATATAGTTCTGCCTTACCCTTGCTCGGGAAGAAATGAACTGGCTATCAATGGACTGAGACCTCTGAAACTGTGAGCCCAAAATAAACTTTTCCTTCTGTAATTGTTCTTGTCAGATCTTTTAGTCACAGCTGCAAAAAAGCTGACTAAAATAGATGATATAGTTTAAACAGATAATTGCTTGGACGGTAAATTACCATACTCCAAAATAAAACCCATAAATGTAAACATATTTAGCCCAATGGTGTAAACGCTAAATTCCAAACTTCTAAATAAATCTTTTTTTAAAGATACATAGACACAGTATCTTTATCTTTATTTTATACATAGACACAGTGTCTTTATTTTTGTTTTACTTATTTTTATGTGGTGCTGAGGATCGAACCCAGTGCCTCACACGTGCGAGGCAAGTGCTCTGCCACTAAGCCACAACCTCAGCCCCCTAAATAAATCTTCAAGCAAAATTTCCTGAAAAGGTACTCTGTCCTTTGCTTATTGTAAAATAAGTGATTCTTTCATTTTTTGAAATATAGGGCTTGTTATGTAATATTTTCTTTAAATCTACAGAGGTTTTTATTTTTGATTTTTTAAAAAATTTTTTAGTGCTGGGGATCTAACTCAGAGCTTTGCACATGCTAAGCAGGCACTCTACCACTGATACCATTGAGCTACATTCCAGGACACATAATTTTTTAAAGGTGGAAGCTGATGCTTCTTTCCCCTTTTGTTATTTTTCTCTTTAAAGATCAGTAAACAGGAATTCATCTTGCATAGTTACCCTTTATTGATATTCTACAATGTGCCAGACATTGTCAGAGTTTCCATTAATTAAATTCTTTACTGCCCTCAAAACAACTTTGTAAAATAGGCATTTTTATCTCTGTTCAATAGAGGAGGAAGCTGGATTTAGAGACGCAAAGTAACTACCCAGTGTTCTTTGAACACAACTGGAAATGGTCAAGTAGGCATTCAAACCTGGGCCCAACTGACATCAAGATTCATGTTCCTGCCATCCCAACTACTGTGCACTCTGTACTGAACTCTTTAATCTTGAGAAAGTTGGTAGATTTGCCTGTGTAAAATGATAACCTAGGTTTCTAGAAAGAGAGAAATAGGTTTTCTCTTATATTAAGTTTTAGTGCTCTCCAAAAATCCATTTAAACAACACAAGTTTATCAGAAACCAATGTTTCTGGATGTGAAAATCTCAATAGTTCAACTCAAAGATGCCCAGAGTCTCTATTATCAGCTACCACTTTTGTTTTACAAGAACCTAGGAGATCCTTATTGCTGTAAGACGAACGACCAGATGGAGGTGAAACAGGACCAACACAGGCTTTTATTCCAGGTAATACGCTCCCGGACCAGTCTCCCGGCCAGTCACCAGGCTCGAACAGGTCGGGAAAATGGCGCTGTGCCTCGTGTTACACAGGGTTATAAAGCCTTTTCCCATCCGGAAAAGGCAGGCTTAGGGCCAGGAAGAGGTGTT
>PVHX01001645.1:0-35745 GCA_004024805.1 Geosciurus inauris
TGGGAAAGGAGCAGCTTGACAATTTCCTCAAAGTTGTCGATGCAGCACTGGGAGGAACAGAGGCAGGGTGAGTCCCCAGCAGGGCCCCAGGACTTGGTGGGACACACCATGTTCCCCCGCAAGAGGTCACTCGTGAGAAGAACAGCAGAGCCAGACTACCTGATTTGGGATCCAGCTCCATTATTTTTATGCTGTAAGCACTGCCCGTGACCTTGGGCAAGTCATTTTACCTCTTGGAGCCTCAGTTTCCTTGTGAGTAAAAATGAAGTTAATATATAAGACAAAAGTATAAAGGTTAAAAAAAAAAACCAACCTGTCTGCTATAAAGTGTTTTGTGAATGTTGGTAGAATGGGACAGGATATACAAGTGAGGTTTTAAAATCCCAGAAGGCTTTCTCCGAACTACATTTCACAGGAAACTCTGAGATAACCAGCCAACTCAAGCAGACTGCTCAGGTTGAAGCAGGGGTGTTTGTTGGGGAGGGTGGCTCCTCTCAGCAGTGGCCTTCAAGGTATGGCTGCCAGATCATGGTTTGCAATCTCTGATTGAGGAAATTTCTGATCCAGGAATGCAGATTTGGAAAAAAAAAACCAAATAACCAAGTCTCCCCGCAAAGAACCCAGCTCCATATGCAAGTCCTAGTCCTGAAATCATCCCTCAAGGAGACAGCTTGTTTGTGCTCCCACCTGTATGGAGCAGTGACCACACATGGGTGAGCCCAGTGAGGGGGAAGGCCCAGGAGCCTGCTCTGCTGAGAGAACATAGGATTCTAGGAGTTCCCAGACTCCAGGGTCAGAGCAGTGAGAGGCTCCAAAGAGGACAGAGGGACCTCAGCCAGGGCCATGCAGGAGAGCAGGGGAGAGGAGGATGTCAGGGGCTGCTTTGCAGACTATAGGCTGGAGGATCTCTCTCGCAGTGACTTCTAGAGATGCCAGTAGGACACATAGCAGGGGACCTGAGCTCAGCCCTACCCATCCAGGTGTGGGCTTGGTTATCAGTGCAATCAGAGAAATTGGAGAACTATACTCAGAAAAGTAGAGCAGACTTTTTTTTTTTTTAAATCACTCTGCTAGTTCCATGTGGGGAACAGATTGTGTGTGTGTGTGTGTGTGTGTGTGTGTGTGTGTGTTTATACCCACATTAGAGGGGACTGTGAGAAGCTATGTCAAAGTTACCCAGTAAAGGATGATGGTGGACTGGCCTACATAAGTGATGGTAAGAATGAAGAGAATAGACTGGAAGCAGGAGAAGGAGCAGGGGCACAGGTCTGGGGTAGGTATGAGGTGGGTGTAGTATGAGCAGAGCCACAGCTCCCACCCTGTCCCCAGAGAGCCAGGGTGCAGTGCTAGAAGGACATGTGGGAAAGGAGCAACCATTTTCACAGATTTTGCTAGAGGTCTAGGTTCTTTCTGAGCCAGCCACCGTGGACAGGTAGAGAAAGATGTGACCCTATGGGTCCAGGTGAACCCTGCCCAGGTGGATAAGAGAACTCTGCAGTGATGTGACTGGCCAGAAGAGGGCGCCAAAGACACCAGAGTGAGGCATGGTAGAAGGGTTGGGTCCCCAGGCTGTCGCTGGGAGATGGGTTTGGGAAGACTGGGGGTCAGGGGACAGGAGGACCAGATTTCTCATCCTTAGATACTGCAGAAATCATGAGGTTGGGGCAGAAGCCTCAAGATGAAGGGACAGGGGACTGCACACCCAGGACTGCAATCTTCTGAGCCCGCTGCCCAAGGGCTAGGTCAGAATGAACCTGGGACACAAGGGCCCAGCAAGAGCTGAGTTGGGGGCTGAGTGCAGGGGTGCACGTGGAGAGGGTAGCAGATGGTGGGGTGGGCGGGCCCTGCATTCACAAATATGGGAAGGGGCTTTCCACCGACTGCCCCTTCATTCCACATCCAATCTATCCCCAGTGGTGGATTCGTCTTGTCAATCGTGGCCCCACTGCCCTGGGTGAGGCCCATCTCTCCATGCCTCCCTCCCTTGCCTGCTCCACTTCCAAACACCCTCAACCAGAAAGAGCTTCCTGGTTCCTCTCATCATGCGGCTCTCGGTTTGCAAACCTCGGAAGGTTCCCTGTTGTCAAGACAAGCGAATCCACGCTCCTTAGCAGTAACACTAACAACAACAACAGTAACAGCAGCCCTGGCAACAATGGTAATAACAACACGTCATGTCACACTGTCTATAGTATCAGTCAAGGCTTTTGAGAGCTGGGTAGAGCCAGGCACCTTGCTGACCTCAGGCCATGCGTTGCCACATTGAATCCTCAAAGCGAGCCTGTGAGGATCCTCTCATCCTGTTTTATAGATGGGGAAACTGGTTCAAAGAGGTCTGGGTGAATGATCCCACGCATGGTAAGAAATGGATGAAATCCAAGATTAAAATCCACCTACAGAGACGAATTGAAATCCAAACAGTCTGATGCCAAAGGCTCTGTTCTCAGCCTCCCTAATCTTGCCTCCTGCCATCTCCCTGAGGCTCCCTGAATTCTACTTGTGCCACAATCAACCCCCTAGACTCCAGACTTGAAATGCTGAGCCCCTTCCTCATGCCTCCGTACAAGCTGTTCTCTCTGTTTTGAATGTTCCTCCTCTCCAATCTAGCAAACTCCTGCTCAGCCCTCAAGACCCAGCCCAGATGTCCTTCCTCTTGGAAGCCTTTCTCAGTTTGCCTTTGAGGCAGGTCATCAGCTCCCAGCTCCAAACTGCCACAGAGCCTTCTGCTTACCTCCACGTGAGGACAGAACATACTGTGTTGCCTATGCTGTTATTTATGTGCCTGAGGTCACATCACACCATGAACTCTGAGAGTGCTGACCCAGCCTCACTCACCTCTGGAGCCCCGTCCCTAGCAGAGTGCCTGGCACAGAGCAGATGCCCAATATGAATTTGTTGAACAAATCAGTGGGAGCCTGCAGAGCCATGGGGGCAGATACCTCCTGAGAGGGATCTTGGAATGGGACCCAAGACCACTGTGACAATAGAGGTGGGGGCCAGCCATGAGTTCTAGGCAACTAAACTCGGAGCCTAACGGGTTAGGTTCAGGAACCTACAGGAGGAATGAGTCCCCTGGAAGCCATGTGATCAGCAAGAAAGAACTGGGGACATCAGGTGAGAGTGACAGGAACCCCAAGACAAAGGGAGGACACCACCAGAGAGTTCACTGAGCCCGGGAGGGTGCCTCCAGGCAGGGAGCCCAAGGCTCTACAGAGCAGTTAAGACCCCCCTTGTTTTAATCTTGCCTCTGCTACAATTCACTGTGTGACCTTGGAAAAGAGATCTCACCCCCACAAGCTGCACCGTCTACGATGACAGACACTTTTCACTTAAATTCACTAAAATTAAACTCAGAATCTAGCTTCTTGGTCACAGAGCCACACTGTGAGAGCTCTGTGGCCACATGTGGCTGGTCCCTGTGGTACTAGTCGGGGCAGATACACAGAACCTTCCCATCAGTGTAGAAAGTTGTGTAAAAGTCCCTGGTCCTCAGTCTCCTGAATCAGAAAATAGGGATAATAACATTTCCAAGGTTTGTCCTTAGAATTGAAATGAAATACAACGGTGAAGTGCTTTGCAAAGAGGTGGTCACATTACCAATTTTAATAGTGACTAACTAATATCTCTCCAGTGTCCGGGATATTCATTTAATCCTCACAACAACCCAGTGAAATGGGGCCTTGTTATTCCTCCATCAAATGAGGAAACTGAGACACAGTGAGCTTCAGGAACTCATCCAAGGTCACACGGCTGCCAAGTGGGGGCTCCAGGCCTTGATAACTCTCTACCAAAACAGCCTCATTTTCCAGAACACACCAGGAAGTAGCCCACTCGTTTTATCATCACGCCACTGGCTGATGAGCACCTCCTGGCTTGGGGAGCTGCCATTTGGATATTGGATCCAGGGTAAGCTGAGGCAGCCACCTACCCTTCAGTCTGGCACGGTCTCGGGCACCCTGGAAGTGATGGAGCTGGGGGTTTGGAGAGTTTCCACGAGCATGACTCAGTGGGGTACCAAGGCAGCTACCCATGAGTGGGTACCTGAGGCCCTGGAGGACAGGAAGAGAAGCGAAGAGGACAGACAGGGAATCTCTGGGCTGCAGGCCTGAAGGCAAGACTCTGCCCCTAAGGTTGATGGGTATGGTGAGTCTCTGTCCATTCCACCCCAGGGCCCCAGGAGCCTGGCCTCTCCCTCTAGGATGCACTCGAGTCCATCTGCTCAGAAACTTGGGCCAGGACACAGGGAAGCTTCATTCATTAATTCAGCATTCACATATTGAGCACCTACTGTATGCCAACATGGAGAAAGAAGCTGAGACACACCAATAAGCCAAAGACATGGGCTGTGTCCTCGTGAGGCTCAGGATCTGGATGTGGGGGTGCAGAACAACACTGAAAGGTCACACTAGTGACTAAATGACTAATTAGGAGTAATTAGGGGTGCTCAGATGATAGAGACACAGTCCCAGGCTCTCACTGTGGACAGAAGCTAATGGGGTCACAGAGACTATCCAGGGAACAAGCCTGGAGAGTCAGGAAGCAGAGAGCTGGGCACGGGCCCACGGGCTCTTGTGCAGTATGGCAAAGAGTTACTCTCAGTTTGTTCTTTGCCCCCAGCATTACAAGAAGACATCAATGAGCTTTAAATAAACTCAGGTAGATTGTTAGCTTGGGCATCCCTGTGGCTGCTACCTGAATAAAGAATTATGGCAGTACCAGACTGAATTGTAGGGACTGGTTAGGGGGCTATTGAGGAGATGGAAAAAGCTGTATGAGAGGTGACAGCCAGAGCAGCCTGTCCCCAGGCAGGGAGTACTGGACCTACCATGCTCCTTTGCAAAGCGTGTGTGTTATGATAGCACATGGCTTGTGGTCATAGTTCTTGGACATGAGGCAGGTCACATAACACCTGTCAATCATCTTTATCGCCCCGGGGTGGGGTACGAAATCCTGGTGGGTATGAGTGTCCTTTGTCAAATGCCAAGCTCCAAACAAACTTGTTTTGCTGGGCAGTGAGCACACAGTAAACAAGAGCTCCCTGTCCTTGGAGCCCGTCTCCGCACGCGCATGTGTGTGTGTGCACATGGGCTCTGTGGGCACGTCTGTGACAGACACATGCATCTCCAAAGCAGACAAGAGCCTTTCAGATGGGCCACCCGTGGCTCTCCCTCCTTCTTTCCCTCTTCTTTGAGGGTTCTGGGCTAGGAAGTGCAGGGAAACGGGCCACCTGTGGAGGTGGGGAGCGGGGAGCTGGGGAAGCCCAGTGGGCCCAGCTTACCTGGTGCAGGGCTGTGAGTCCGTCTTCATTGCACAAATCGGGGCTGACCTTATTCTTCAAGAAGTAGCGTACTGCAACAGAAGGGGACAGGAGTGAGGTCCGCAATGCACGTGGGTCAGACCCACTCTTCCCCAGGTCCTGACACAAATGGCCTTGCTCATTTCTGACAAAAGGCCTATGCGATAAGAATTAACCCTTCCATATTTTACAGATAAGGAAACAGAGACCCAGAACATAGGTCTTTGGCCTGGGATTTCCAACAGGTGGGTGGCACTGCTATCTCATCATGGGTAATATGAACACGAGCTAATCACTGCCAAGCCCTTCTTCTGTGCCAGGCACTGATCTGAGCAACTGTCATTGGTTGTCCAGAGAGAGCACTTTCTCATCCTTGAAACCTCCCCTCTGCAGTCCAGTGGGCTGGGTTCAAATTCAGCACCATTTAAACACTTCCCTTTCTCTGCCTCATTTTCCTCATCTGTCAAAGCAGCTGGTGCTAATCTT
The DNA here is from genome assembly GCA_004024805.1 of Geosciurus inauris. Lineage (NCBI taxonomy): Eukaryota > Metazoa > Chordata > Mammalia > Rodentia > Sciuridae > Geosciurus > Geosciurus inauris. Next base: position 5,783 of record PVHX01001645.1, read on the forward strand.
ATCTAGCCCCGGTGTTGTCAGGTCAGATGGAGGTGACTCATGCCAGTCACTCGGCACAGTGGTTGGTGCGTGGTTTACAGGTGACTGGCTTTGGCAGCTATAACCTTTTTTATTTTGGGTGGTACTGTGGATCTAACCCAGGGCCTCACACATGACAGGCAAGAGCTCTACCACTGAGCCACACCCAGCCCTATAACCATTTTTATTCACACTAGGTCCCTGTACCAGATGGCTCATCAATGAATGTCAAACGCCTCTTCTTTGGTCCCACTGAACCACAGTGACAGTGGAGAGTGGAGGCTCTAACCATCCCCTCCCTGGACTTGAGCCGTGCCCCAGCCCGTGTGTGTGTGTGTGTGTGTGTGTGTGTGTGTGTGTGTGTGTGTGTGTGCGCGCGCATGCGCGCGCATGCACGTGCTTATGTGTGTGTTCAGGGATGGTGGATAGGTGGGGTAGGCCAGAGTGAATGCCATTGGCAACCTCGAATCCCTCTTACTTAGGACAACCCCTCTCCCCTTACCACTGTGACCTTCCTTCTTTCCCTGCCCCCATTCAGACCCCAATGCTCACCTAGAACCCAAGCGCACAGGAGAAGATAGGAGGAGCTGGTCCAGCAGCCCTGCAGGCCCCATCCCAGTCTTGGCCACTGGGTCCCTTCCTTGCTCTGGAGCCTGAGCTTTAGCAGGACCACTTCTGGCCTCTGGCTGTCTCTCCCCATGGAGTGAGATGGCCATAGGACCAATGAGAGGAGTGCACTGGAGCCTGTGGGTCTTCTGGGCCACCTGTCTACCCTTCCTGTTTAAATGGCTCAGAGCCTGCATGCAGGCTCAAACCAGGCTCCTACCCAGACTGAGCTTCCCAGGTGGACTGCACAGTGAATAAGCAGTGGTAGCCCAAGGCCAGAAGGATGGATACGGGCTGGCTGTCTCTGGGACAATTGGATGGACTTGGACACAGGCTGGCTTGTGTGAGGCCCTGGCTCAGGATGCTCCTAAAGCAGGCTGAGGCCCAGGCCCTGCAAATGGGAGGAGCAGGCTGATGCAGGCCCACCAACCTGGCTCCCCTTAACCATGAGCCAATCCATGTCCTCAGAAGCCTACTGTGGTCACCATGTCCATGCTGTGCTCATATAATTGGGCAAGACTGAGAAGGTGACCTCACTGAATTGCCTCTGCTATAGGAAACAAATGAGAAGTGAGCTCTGAAGGGTGAGGAGACGGCCAGCCACCCTGCAGGACAGAAGATCAGCAACCCCAGCAGGTGCCAAGAAAAAGATGCTAATAGGTAAAGTGGTGGGGGGAATCCAGACCAGTGGGCACAGGGGCAGCCCCTCAGCTCCATCCTCATTAGGCACAGCTCCCAGACCATAGCTGTCATTGAACCTAAGGCCTCAGTATGAACAGAGGCCCCTTGTGAAGGGGAGGTTGAGGTCTCCACCCAGCAAAATGTGAGGTCTTCCTCAGACTCGCCCAAGATGCATAGCTGCTGGGGTTAGATGTGACAAGCCTTTATCCATTGGAGCTGCACTAACTCATATGGAGCTTCTAGGTACATTTAGCTGTTGCAGCTTTTTAATTTTAAATTAATAAACATCTGAAATTCAGTTTCTCTGTCACTCTGGACTCAATAGCCGCATGTGGCTACCATATTGGAAAGTGTGGGAAAAGGACATTTTTGTCTTCATGGAAAGTTATATTGGATAATTCTGCTTCATAAATGGAAATTAGCCCCATAACAAACTGCTAATACCCTTTCCCAGCCCCTAGCTGCTCTGGGAATAATGTCCAAAATCCTTACCATGACATACAAGGCCTGCATGATATGAGTCCCACCTACAAACCAACTTTTTGTACCAATCTCAGGGAGCCCTTCACATCTTGCTTTGTGAAACTGGCACTTCCTAGAGCTCTGCAACAGATAACTCGCTCCACTGAACACAGCGGCCCTCCCTGCCCACCTCACCAGGCTCATTTCTTAAATTCCAAACATTGTCCACAACAGTTTTTTGGTCAGCTCCAATCACTTCCTCTGACCTCGGAGCTTTTGCATAGCCTGTTCCTATGGCCTAAAAGAATCAGTCATCCACCTACACATGAATCCATGAAGCCATCCACCTACTTGTCCATCCATCCATTCACCAGTCCACACATTCACCCATTCATCCATCCCTGCACCCACACATCCACCCATCTATCCATGTGGCCATTCATCCACCCACCCACCCATCCACCCATGCACCATCATCTATGTGCCCGATTCTAACACACATCTGAACATACACACACTTGCCTCATTCCCCATCCTTTAGTCTCAGCTCAAACTCCCCAGACCTCTCCCATCACATACGCTCATTGCTCCTATGCATCACATAGGCACCTTATCACAAATAAAATTACATGACTATTTGAGTAATTTTGAGCATTGTATCTGTCTGCCCACTGGACACTGAGCACCAAGAAGGCAGGACTGTGACCTAGTATTTATGCCTCTATCCCAAAGGCCTGACATACAGTAAGCCCTTAAGAACTCTTCCATGATCTTGACCTAATTGGCAGCCCCCTAGTTCAGTCCAAGGACACAGACTCACCATCCCTGAGCAATGCAAACCACCCTCCTGTGCTGACCCCAGCAGACTCCTGTCTACAGTGTGCAGCTCCGCCTCCAGGTTCCTCCTACACGTAGGTGAGTTATGGGTGACCTGGTCGTAGCCTCAGGGCTATACTGGAAGATTTAGGAAAAATCACTGATCACCCAGGCCTGTCCACAGGGGGTTGCCTAAAGCCTGACAGAATAGAAGTGTCATGATTGACCCTGTCCTGGAAGGGTTTCTGGAAGGTTCTGTTCATATGAGGCAGATTCAAGTTGCCTGAGGTGGGTGGTAGAACAGGCTTCCTGTCCAGGAGACTCTCTTTGAGGCAGAAAATAAACATCAGCTGCCAAAAGCAGAGTCTGTGCACAGTAATTATTGGGGTGCTCTCTGTGCTGCGCAGGAGTCCAAGCCATGTAATTACCCTGATGTCGGGCAGTTATTTTCAGCCCAAGAATTGGGACAATCATCGCCATCTCTAAGAAACCCTTAATATTCATGAGTCAAGGCCGCCTCAGCAGTTCCACTTTCCAGCTCTAGCTGGGCATCCAGAGCCTGGCACTGAGCCCAGCTCACTGGAGCAAAGTCCCTGGTACCTAGCGCACCATATTTGCCTGCATCTGGAGTTCACCAAGAAAAAGGACTCTTCTATCAAGAGTCTCCTTACTGAACCTCTCCTAGTCACCTAGCTCAATGCAGAACTATTTTCTTTCATGGATGCACACCTATAATTATTCCTCTTATGCCCAAGAGGAGCCTGGGGTCAGGAAGGGATAGCTCACAGGCACACGTGCCAAGTGGAAGACCTGGGATCGGGCATCAGACCTCTTTGATTTCCAAGTCCAGGTTATCGCCCAGTGCTCTGTGCCCCTGAGGTCAAGGATAGGAACCAGCATTTCGAGAGCCCTGCTGAGCTGAGAGCTAGTGTGTGGTGGGGCAGGAGTCGGTGGGGATGTGTAGACTCAGCCTCTGATTCCAAGACATGTAAACATCAGAGGCCTTTGGGCCCCAGGCCAACCTTCTTCCTACAGACAGAAGGGCTCCAGGATCCACAAAGAGGACAGAACGATCATTTCTGCCTTGGCAGGGGTGGGGGATACAGTAGGATCTCTCAGAGCCATTGTCCATGGGAGCTGGGCTCTCTTCACTCTTGCTTAAAACCCTTTCATGGTTCTGCTCTGCTCTTAGAAGGAAGATCAAAATCCTTCCATGCCCTTCATTGGGATTGGCAAACTGGCCCATGGGCCAAATCTGTTAGGCAGCCTATTTCTGTAAATAAAGTTTGACTGGAGCACATCCATACTCACTCATTTACATATCGCCTACGACTGCTGCCACCCTACAGAGCTCAGGAGTTAGAACAGCAACCGTGTGACCTGCACAGTCTAAAATATTTACTTTCTGGCCCTTTACAGAAAGATTTGCAGACCCTGATCTTCCAGGTCCTATGCTATGGGCCCCCCTACAGGGCTACCACCGTGCACAGTTCCATGGGCACTACACTCATCCAGGTCTACGTGGATAAGGTGTCCGGAATCGTGCAGTGTGCAGCCCGCTCAGCCATACTCAGGTCCCATCTCCCTACCTCTCTGGGCTCGTCTCTTGCTCTGTGAGCACTTCAAACAATGGAGGAAGCTGGGCTGGGGTCTAAGGGTTGATTTGGTCTCAGAAATACAGACAAGAGGGCCAGGGTCTCCTTTCCAGCCAGGAGTGCCCACCACTTCTCCTGGCCCACACTCAAGTCTGCTCCCTGCCCACAAGGCCCCAAATCCCAGCGTTGGCCATCAGTTTATCATTGTGTCATGTCTATCCTCATGCATTTTTTAGATATGACTTTAGGCAAGTTATTCTTCCTTTCTGTGCCTTCACATACTCATCTGTACAGTGGAGATCACAACAGCACCTCCCTGTAGGGTTGCTGTGAGGATAAGACAATGCCCAAGAGCTACTATTATCATTAATTAAGAAAACAAGCATGGCGCTCCTGCCTGGGCTGGGTGCTGGGTGCTGGGTGCTGAGCTATATGCATCCAGACCTCGTGCCTCTCCAGAGTTCTCAGGGTTGTTGTAAATGACAGAGGTGGCCTCTCCAGGGAACTACCAAGTGTACTAGTTCAAGGACCACCATGAGGCAGAGTCATATTCCCCTGCACTCCCTCCGCCACAGGCAGGACCCCACTGAGAGCAAAGAGGTGGCTCCCACCTTCCTCACTCCTGTATCCTGCTGCTGGCGCTGGCCCCACCGCTCCACCCACACCTCTCTGGCAATCTGGCTGGAATCTGGGCCAAGCAGGGCCATCTGCTCCCCTCCATCTCCAGCTGTAGCAAGTGAGGCTGCACTGGTCCCCCTCGGCAGGAAGCTGGTGGCGGCTGTCTTTGCAGGGAGAAATCGGCCTGACAAGCTTGTGTTTTCTCTGGCATCTGACCTACGCCATCCTGCAGAGCACAGCGTGACCTGGGCCTGGTGGGCGATACGCAACCACAGGTGCTATTCCTGCTCCTTCCCTGGAGGAAGGTGCACTAGGAGCCAGAGGGGTCTGTTCGCTGGGGGGGGACCTGAGCAATCTACTTCCCCCAGGTATCCTGGGGCCTAGCTGCTGCCACCTGGTCACGTGACTTGCGGTTTTGCTCATGTTGCACCGACCACTGAGCTCTCCTTCCTTCTCAACTCCTTTCATCTCCTGCCTGGTGCCCAGCCAGGTGGCCACCTCCTCCCATGGCCTCCAAGGTGTTGCATGATCTAGTCCCTGCCCTCTTTTGACCCTCCCTCACCCCTAAATCCTGTTCCCCTCCCTGAATCACTCACGGATCCTGCCGCACCGTTTCTTCCATTTCTGAAAACAAAACAAAACAAGCACTGAGCCCCGCACTGTCTCCCGACAGCCTCTCCTGCACCTGGAGCCCTCGTTCTTCCCACCTTGGACAACCAAACTCCTCTTCACCCTTTGGATTCCAATCAAAACGCCATCTCCTCCAGGCGGCCTTCCCTGAGACGCCCCGTCTCCACCGCAGCCGCCTGCGTCTTTGCGCTTGTACTTTGCAGCAGCACCTGCTTCCTTACCCACAGAGCTACTGGCTCCTGGGACTATTCCTCAGGGTTGACCGGCAGACATGGCGTACCCCAAGTGTCACTCGAGGACTGAAAAGCACAGATGATGGATTTTACAAAAAAAGAGGGAAGAGTGCCCTTCCCTGAGCCTCCTCCATCAATGCAGCCAGGCCTGGGGATGATCATGAGGCCTTCAGCCCCACTCTGCACTGTCCCTCCTCAGACGGGGCACAGGCACTAATCCCTTCCCTCTGGCCCCATATCCCAGTCCTTACTCTCTCTGCCCAGTGGCCTTACTTGTTCCTTGTACAACCCAGTGTTGACTGTGTGCTCAGCATTGTGTTAGGTAAGCATTTTGCATTTGGTCAACTAGTCTTAATAATCCAGTTGTGTGGATCAATGACTCACTACTCTCAACTCACTACCTGTTACTATTGTACAATTTATCCATGGGAAAGCTGAAGGTCAGGTTTGAACGTGTCCTCACGGCATGTTGCTGGGAATGGTAGATCCAGGCCTGGCAAGCTCCGAAGACCGAACACTAAATCACTTTGCTGAAAGAGTATCATGCAAAGACCACAGAAAGGCAGCAAAAAGAAAAGTCCAGGCCACAGCTGACAAAGTTAGGTGTTCTAGAACATCTCATGATTAAGACAACAATGACTAATAGTTATTGCAGCAGCCTCATTATTCCAGTTTGCAAAGGAGGTCCCTGGGGCACAGAGGTGGACATTTAGCCTGAGGTCATGTGGCAAACAAGTGGCCTCTCTGAGCCCAAGCTCCTCCATGCCCTCAGTTTGTCTTTTTGCTGCATCTGCGTCATAGGCAGACCACTATCCCACCCTTGATTCTGAGCTTGATTCTCCAGTTGCCATGCCCCACCCACAGGGGCTGCACCTCTTCCAAGGAAAATCCACACTGACCCCATGTTCCCTCCTTGAGGGGCTGCCACAGCTGCAGTAGACCCAGAACTCTCAGAAAGCACCCCCTTTCTCCTCCCAAGTCAAAGTCCTGGGTCCTCAAAGCACCATGCTCCAAAATCATCCCACTGAGCAATTCCAACCTTTCCATCCACTGCTCCTCCCTGGATCAGAAATAGCCAGAAATAGCTGTTTCAGGGAAGCCCGGCCGCCTAGGGCTGGGGCAGAGACTCAATCAAGCTAAATGGTGGCTTCCGCAGTGAGGAGGGTAGCCCGCCTCTCGTCAGGCAGTTCACCCAGGATTCTGGGCAGTGACTCAGCCTTGGTGGAGGGGTGGCACAGGAAGACATGTACTTTCCTCACAATCATATCCCCAGGCCCAGGCCCCAGCAGCCAGCCCTTCCTCTCCTCCACAGTCTCATTCCAGGACCCACCCAAGAAGAGGAGAGTCCCACAGTAACAAGTGTTGGTGAGGATGTGGGGAAACGAACCTTCTTTCAATGCTGGTAGAAATTAAAATGGTGCAACTGCTTTGGAAAACTGTCTGGCAGCCCCTGGGAGATTAAGCACAGGAGTAGCATATGATCCACAACCCCACTCCCCAGAAAGTACACAAGAGGAATGAACACAGATGTCCCCATAAAAACACATCCAAGTGTTGAGAGCAGCATTATTCATAATAACTCCAGAGTGGAAATAACCCAAATTTCCATCAACTGGTGACTAGATAAACCAAATTCCATGCAAGGGAACATTATGCTGCCATAAAAATAAATGAAGTACTGATACTTGTTACAACACGGATGAACCTCCAAAGCATCGTGTGAAGCAAAAGAAGCCAGACAAAAAAAGGCTACGTGTGATATTATCCCATTTCCAGGGGAAGAGGCAGATCCACAGAAACAGAAAGCAGATTGGTGGCTGCCAGAAGTTGGGAAACCTGGAGGGCAGAGTAAAGAGGGGCTGCTAATGAGTCCAGCCTTTCCTTTGGGGAGGGTCCTAATGTTCTGGAACTCCATAGTGGAATTAGTGGTGTGGGCTGTGTGACGTCCTGAAAGGTCTTGTACTAACGACCACAGAACTGCACACTTCTCAAAGGGTGATTTTCATGATAGGTGAATTATATTTCAATTTAAAAAGAGGAGGGGACTCCAGGCTGGGCCTCAGGCTTCCTGCTGGAAACTCACTCCCATGCCAGCCTGGGAGTTCTGTGAGGTCCATATGGCATCTGTCATTACTGTCCCCATAGTGCCAAGACAAGTGCCTGAACACAGTAGGTCATCAATTATATCTTATGGAAAGAGGAAGGAAAGAGGAAAGCCACTGGCTACTCAGGCCCTGATGGGCCCTGTGGGATCTGACATCTGCCCATCTCTCCTGACATTGTCCTTCCTAACCACTGGGGACCCCTTTCAGGGCCATACAGGCACTACCCTCTGCATACCTCTGAGCCTTCTCAGGTGCTATTCTTCTGCCTGTCTTTCTTGAGTTTTCACCTGGTTAATTCACACTGAGCCTTCAGGTTAAGCATACCCAGCATAAGGGTACCAGGCTGGCCAGGTACCATTCTCATGCATATCTGTGCCCCACCCTGAAAACACTCAACACTAGGGTGTAGCTCTGGTGGATCCATCTGTGTCTTCCCTAGACTATAAGCTCTGGCAGGTGAGGCAGGAGCACCACCCACCTTCTCACTACTGGGATACAGTTCAGGACCCCTGTCAATACCTGATGCCTACAGGAGACGATGGGACCTGCCTGAATTCTGCCCAAGTCTCAGAAACAGCTGGAGCATCAGTTCTTGGGCTACTCTATGCCTCTCCTGCTGGCCACCAATGCTTCTGAACTGGGCCATCTGACTCTTCTATCTTGAGAGAATCTTCATTCCTTGGTTTGTCCCAAGAAGCAAGTTCCTCTCTTAACATATCAGACACCATCAGCATCAAGACAGCCAGGGGGACCCCAAGCACATTGCTATAATTGTCTTTCCAGAACCTGCACACCCAGGACACGTGGCTGTGCTGGACAGAAGGGGTTGGCATAGATTTGCATCCACTGCTCAGAGGCCTCTCCGCATGTGTAAGTTACACCTAGCATCACGCATGTGCAGGCCTGAATGCAGACCCTTCAGGTGGACACACCTTGTCTGTCTTCTTATGTGGGCTATCCAGTCTCTAGAGTTAAGTGCTCAATAAGGACCTGTTGAGCAAATAAGCAAATTAAATTTTTTTTGTTCTATGCAAACAAAATTTAACATTTCAGGGATGCTGATGTACAAAATAAATTTGCAGTTAATCCTCTTGGAAAATGTCATCTTTTTGAATTGTGGAGGCTGGGGTGGGATGAAGAATCACTTTCTAATGTGTGAGTAGACATCTACACACTAGATTTCCTTAAAAGGAGGGAAAAGCACATTAAACTCAAGGGACATGGAGCAGATGTGGACCTTCACGGTTTCTCCACCAAAGCTTCTAAGACTGCCTACACACTCGTCCCTCTCTCTTCCTTTCTACTTCCCCTCCATTTCATCCCCCAACTCCATGAGTATCTTGACCCCTAGGATGCTTAAACTCAAGGACTCAAGCAAAGGGACTGCTTGTCTTGAAACACAATCCCAGAACTTCCCCATTCCATTTGGGAACACACAAGACCTCAGCTGTGCAGGTCCCTGGTGTCCATTGAGTCTATCTCCAGAATTCTCCCAGCATCTCCCTTCACAACTGCACAGCAGACCCAAGAAGATCTCGCTTCTGCCCACCAGAGCACTGATTGCTTAAGCGCAGGCTGGCGGACCAGGAGCTCTCCAAGGTACCTGCCGTTATTCCAATTCCTCCTCTCCCCAAATGCCCTCCACTTCTCTTTCTGACTTCCTCTTGCTCTCCCAACCCCGTCTCTCTCCCCTCACTTTTCTTTCCACCTATCTCTCCTGAATTTTTTTAAATAACCCAATTATTTCATATCTCCAGGCAAGTAACAGATAAAAATATTCCCAGCCCTCCAGGCAGGAGATGCACACACGTAAGTGTTAATGGTTTCACAGTCATCAAAATAATATCTAACATTTATTGGCTATTTTCCAATCGTGAAGTGTTGTGCTAAGATGTGACATGTTATGTCCAGGTAATCCCCATGACAACCTGTGACTTAGCGTTATAATCAACCCATTCAACAGAGAACTTGAATGACTTTTCCCAGCTCTATTTTTTTAATTTTTTCTTTTCTTCTTCTTGTTTTTTTTTTTGTTTTGTTTTTTTTTTTAATATTTTTGTTTTGTTGTAGATGAACACAATATCTTTATTTATTTTATGTGGTGCTGAGGATCGAACCCAGTGCCTCACGTATGGGAGGCAAGCACTCAACCGCTGAGCCATAGCCTCAGCCCCTCTTCTTCTTGTTTTTTGATCCTGAGGGTTGAACCCACAAACATTCTACCACTGATCTACAACCTCAACCCTTTTTATTTTTATTTTGAGACAGGGCCTCACTAAGTTGTTGTGCCTGGCCTCAGAACTTGTGATCCTCCTGCCTCAGCCTCCCAAATAGCTTGAATTACAAGCATGCACCCCTGTGCCCAGCCCAAGCTCATTTTACTACTGAGAGGCTCAATTCTCCTCTGGTCTATTCCCTGTGTAACTGGTGTTTCAGGCATAACTAGTGCCAAGAGACTCTCAATCAAATAAACCCAAGAATAAAGTTCATTCTTATCCATATCTGGGCAGAGAAAAACAGTTGTCGATTGAGGGGGAAATTCCTCCAAGTCCTACCAATCCACTTTGGAACTTCCCTCTGGTTTTCCTGTCCTGCTCTTCTGTTTTCTAAACACCTGACCCCTCCCTGTCTGTCTGCCTGGATCTCAATGTTGGTCCCTCCCAAAGATGCCATCTTGCATATCTGCCTCCATACTTTGATACAAACAAATTCCACTCAAGTATTCCATTCGTCGGGGGAAATCAGATAAGATTTCTGAAAAATTTAAAAGTAACCACATGAGAAATTGAAATTAAGATTTGTATCTTTCTTATTACCTATGGGAAAGAGAAAAGCAAATAAACACAGAATTCATGAAAGTCACAAAGTGAAGGAAATAATGACAACAAAAATCAATGCCACAAAGCATGACCCCAGATGAACCAAAACCAAACTCTCCCATAAGCATAAATGAAATCCCTTCCCTCCTCTACACCCTGTATAGCTGAAAAGATGTGGATGCCAAAAAGAAAAAAAAATTCAACTATGTGCTGCTTACAAGAGATAGATCCCAAACAAAATAACAGAGAAACTAAAAATAAAGGTCTGTTCAAATATAAAACAGGCAAATGCAAACACAAAGAAAGTGGGCTGGCACCGTTACTATGATGCAGAATGGAATTCTGGGCAAATACGGAGGCAATCCGCCGTAGGTCCATCAAGAAAAGAGAGAGACTTTGAAATGAAATCAGAAACAGAAATCAGATTCCCTCATTGCCTGGGCTCGTGCCTGGGAAGTGGGGAAAATGAAGTCATAGCAGCCAGGAAAACTTAGGAATTGCATACTTGGTAGAGCAAAAATCCAGTAAAGCAAAAATTGTTAGTTTTTAAGCCAGAAGCACTATTATCCTGGGAATCTGTAGTGCACACACCCTAGAAAAGAACAGAGAGTAGACGAATATTTCCAGATAAGGATGTTCACCATGCCATTGTTTATGTTCATGGTTTACAACCAAGAAATCCTGGAAGCAACCAAAATATCTAAACAGGGGGGCGTTGGTAGAGTCAACTATGGAGCATTCACGTACTGGAACACTCTGCAGTTGGTTATGGAATTTTTAATGACCTAGGAAAGTTTTGATAAATAATATAGAACAGGAGAACAAGGAATCCAAGGAATATAGTCAATGCAGGCTCCACTGGAAAGGAAAAACTGCATCCCACACGTCCAGATACTTTTCATTGGAAAAAAGTCAAGATGTTAGCTCTGCTTATCAGAGATTTTTATTTTATGGTTGCAGTATTTTCCAAACATTTAAAAATCTGTATGTACTATCTGGATAATCATAATTTCTCAATTTCACTAAAGAACAAAAACCCTCCACAGAATGATAGCCAAATGGTAAAAACTATGTTTCTGCTCGAAGCAGCCAGTACAGAAATGAAATCTCAAGCTGGCAGACCCTATAAAGAAACTGACAAAGCTGAGAGTCATATGTTGAGTAGGAAGTTAAATTGCAATGATAAGCCGGGCATGGTGGTGCACACCTGTAATCTTAGTGACTTAGGAGGCTGAGGCAGGAGGATCACAAGTTTGAGGCCAACCTTAGCAATTTAGCAAGGCCCTAAGCAAGTGCAAGACCCTGTCTCAAAATAAAAAAATAAAAGGGGCTGCAAATGGAACCCAGTGGTAAGGTACCTCTGGGTTCCATCCCCAGTACCAATAAATAAATAAATTTAAATAAATTGCAATATCAATAATAATAAATATGAGCCAGGTGCGGTGGCGCAAGCCTGCAATCCCAGCACTTAGGGAGGCTGAGACAGGAGAATCGCAAGTTCAAAGCCAGCCTCAGCAACGGCGAGGCGCTAAGCAACTCAGTGAGACCCTGTCTCTACATAAAACACAAAATAGGGCTGGGGATGTGGCTCAGTGGTCGAGGGCCCCTGAGTTAAATCTCCAATACCAATAATAATAATAATAATAATAATAAAATATGTTCAGGGCTGGGGTTGTGGCTCAGTGGTAGAGCGCTCACCTAATACATGTGAGGCACTGGGTTCGATCCTCAGTACCACATAAAGAAAGAAAGAAAAAAAAAAGGTATTGTGCCTATCTACACCTAAAAATATTTTTAAAATAATAAATATGCATGTCTATACAATGCAGAAGCCAGCAAAGTAGGGTCCATGGGCCAAAATCGGGCCTGCCACTTATTTTGGACTGTTTGAACATAAAGAATAATTTCTACTTTTTTTTATGGTTGGAAAACATCAAAGAAGAATAGCGTTGTGTGATTCGTGAACGTTCTACGGAAGTCAAATGTCAGTGTCCACAGTTAAGTGGAGCACAGGTTCATTTGTGTCTGGTGCCCACAGCTGCTTTCTGCTCCAGCGGCAGGGCTGAGCGGTGAAAGAGACCACATGGCCCTCACAGCCTGAAGCATTTCTTATCTCACCCTTTATAGAAACACTTGGGGTAGTTCTTTTTGGCTAACAAAATACACTCAAAACCACAGTCTCATTTTCTAAGGTTCCAGGTAGGAGAGGAGGAGATAAATGATTGTCCAAGGTGGGCCTCGACAAGAAGGCCAAGGGGCCACAGGAGCATCGGCCCAGCTTCTTTACCTGCCAAGCAGTGAAGGGTGCACAGGTTTCCGGCTGTTGCGTGATATTGTCGCCCACCCTTTCTACCCCCAGCCCCAAAGTGGCTGCCTCTCCCCTCTGCAAGCAGCCGCATTTCCTGTCAAGAGCGTGACCTTCTGCAACCTGGATGGCGGAGGCTGCAGCTGCAAAAAGATGGTATTTTTATCCAGCCCCTGCTTCCTGTTTGCTAGCTGGGGGGTGGGGGGTGGGTTTGCTGATGTTTGGTTTTGCCAGTTCTGATACAGAAATGCTACAGACTGGGCTCCCTTGTCCCATCAGAACAGAGAAGTCTGACCCCTAATATGGGATGCTGCCTGTCCTCAGGCCCACCTACCCTGGGACCCTGCTCTGCAGATCTCCCCCAGTGCAGCACCATCTCCTGTGCCTGCAGATACCCATCTGTGCCTGTGCAGGAGCAGAAATCAGGGCAGCTGGTGGGCAGAGGGGAATCAGGAGCATCTCTGCTGCAGGAAATGGAAAAATCCACTCTCTTATCAGAGACAAGCAGCTAGAGAGGAGCTGGCTGGGCCTGGAGGGGTGTGAGCAGGTTGTCCAGAGCTTCTGGAACTCACTGTTCTTAGCAAGCCTTGACCCAGAGGGACCAGGACAGGATGGAGGTAGAGGTAAGTATGAGACTTGGAAGTCGTTCGCTGAGAAGGCCTTGAGCTCTGGGACCTGGAGAATCACTTGTTGATGCTCCCAGCAATAGACAAAATGTCACTGTCCTCAACTTTCATGTCCTCACAGTTCAGCCAACCGTGGTAACAGAGCAGAGACACCAGCATCTAACAAGCTGGTGATAACAAAAGCTCACTTCTGTGGAGCACCGGCATCATGCCTGTACCTAGTGTGTGTTGGAACGATCTCATTTAATCCTTACCACAACCACGGGCAGGAGCAAGGCAGGCTCCAGGGTGATCTCCTAGTGACAAATGGGGAGACCGAGGTGCGGTGCGTTTGATTGACTAGTCCCAACCTACTCAGCTGGCAGGAGGCTCCAGGACCCCCACACTTGAGGATTTCAAAGCATGTCGCAGAGCCAACTCCAACCCCAGGTTTTAAGGGTCAGGGTCTGCATCCCAGGGCCTTCCTGTTTCTTGTTCTCAAGTGTGCCCAGTGCCAGGCTGTAAGCCAAAGGGACAAAAGGATCTTTGCTACACTCATTTCCATGCTGGAGAGATGCCACCAAGTGTACTCTTGGGAACATGCCATCCACCCAAGCACAGCACCTGGCATGAAAACACAGGGCTAGTGGCTGGGAATTCAGACCATTTATTTCCCAGTGATTCCACCTCTGACACATCATCTACCCTACCTGAGTCAGTTTTTATCACCTGTAAAATGGGAACGATAGCCTCACAAGGTGCAGCTCTGTCTTCAGACTGTAACACAACAAAACAGCAGCTCCAGAGAGCAAGCATCTTTGGAGATCTGGGGCTGACTATAAGACAGAGCTCAAGGGCAGCCACTGCAGGGTGGTTACTCCCTGAGATACCAGCCAAGCATCTCCGCTCCCCAGGGGTGCATTTCCATGCACTTGGACTGATGTGTGCCACCAATAAGATGGAAAGTGACTTCTGAGACATTTCAGTTTCCAGCTTGCCCCTTGGATGGAAAAGCTGGGGAAAAAGCTGCCACGTGGAAAAGACTCAAGTAGCCCTCTAGGAGACCACATGTGAGGACCCAAGGCTTCCTGGCCACAGCTAAATGAGCACCATCTTGGAAGCAAGTCCTGTAGCCCCAGTCCAGCCTGCAGATGATACAAACCCTGGATGACATTGCACCCTCCTGAGATACCCTGGGCCTGAACCCCCAGCTGCCCCCACATTCCTGACACACAGAAATTGAGATAACAAATGTTCATTATTATTATTTAAGTCACCATATTTGGGGGAAATTTGTTATGCAGCAAATAATAACTAATACACCAGAGAAGAGTTCCAACCAGAGGTAGAGAGTTCAAACCTGAAGACATTACACTAACTGGGGCACCACAGACACCCTCTTGCCCATGCCTCCCACTCACCCACAGTCAGCCAAATTTCCCTTAACCAGGGAAATTCTCCACTGAACCCTACAGCTGACTCAGGGTTTCTATTTCCACTCACAGTGCCAAGAACAGCCCTCACACATCACTCAGCACCTGGTGTCTTTCTGGCTGTAGCAGCATGGCCCAGACCTCCCTACCATGTAAGGATGGGCCCTTCCTGAGCTCAAGGTCCACTGACCTGGCAGGAGAGAGGCAGTGAAGGAAATGCTGTCTCCCCCGCCCCTCAGCAGCCACCTACAGTTTTCTAAATCACAAGCCTGAATGACCTGTCTCCCGCTCCAGCACCTCATGGATCTCCTTCACACTGTCCATGAGCTAGCACAGTGGCTCTCCAGGTGTGGTTCCTGGATCAGTCGCAGCAGGAGCACCTGGAGATTTGCTACAATACAAATCCTGCAGCTCTACCCCAACCACTGAATCAGGACCTCTGGGGCGGGTCCAACCTATGTTTGTTTTTTTTGTTGTTGTTGTTGATACTGGGAATTGAACCCAGGGGTGCTTTACCACTGAGTTACACCCCCAAGCTCTTTTTTTACTTTTTTATTTTGAGACAAGGTCTCGCTACATTGCCCTAGGGCCTCATCACTTTAGTTGCTGAGGCTGGCCTTGAACTTGCAATCCTCCTGTCTCAGCCTCCAGAGTCACTGGGATTACAGGGGTGTGCCACTGCACCCGGCCCTCTCAGTGATTCTGATCCACACTCTAGTGTGAGCCTCTGAGCTGAAAAGTCCCCTCTGTGGTTCCTGTGCCCTAGAAACATTCATCTTCTCTCTCTCTTTCCCCTCCACAAATGCTCACCAGTACTGAAGGAAATACGCAGTGGTTTGTCATCTCCGAGTTCGCAGTCAGCATTTCCCCCGTCTGGCATACTTTCTTCCCTCAAGAAAACCCCTGCCCAGCGCCCACTCAGTGCAGCAGGCATTTGATAGGCATGAGCTGAACATTAAATAAGTCAATGAATAAATGACTCACCTCTAGTAAGTCTTCCTTGACCCTGACTTAGTGCTCCAAGCAGACGATGTGCGTCTCAGTCAGCACCTGTCCCCTCACCGAGTCCTGAGCTAGAAATGTATACTATCCAGACCGAGGTACACCAGAGCATTGAATGCCCCCCAGACTTTGGAGAGTTCATATTGAAAAAAGAAATGTAAAGTATGTCATTGATAAGTTTCACACAGATTCAAGTCGAAATATCTTTAGTTATTTGAATTAATTTCACCTGCTCCCTTTCAACTGCAATGCAACTATTAGAAAATGTAAAGTTACTTTTGTGGCTGACAGGATTTTTCTATTGAGCAGAGCAGAGCTGAGCTAGACTGTAAATATTTAGTCAAGGGACTTTAGGCACAGCTGTGAGCTCTGGGAAGGTATTTCTTCCCCTTCCTCTTTCTTTTTGCGTGTCTCTTCCCACACCTTCTGATTTGTTCTTGAACCTCTACTCTGAGGCTTGGCACCAAGTCTACACCAACAGTGTTTGTTGAATGAATAAACAAACGCCCAGAATGCAGCCGGACCCAGGGGCCACGCGGAGGGCGTCTCCCTCCTACTCAGTTCCCAGGCCTGCTTGTAACTGGGGGCTGGTATCAGTTTTCTTCTTGCATACAGGGCTCAGGTGCACTCAGGTCCTGGACCAGGATGTGCTGTGCAGAACACCTTCTTCTTAAAGTTCCAGGAAGCTGATCAGGGCATGGACTTGAGCTTGGGCTTTAGGGCCAAGCTCCTGAGTGAGGGCAGGTACCAGCCATGCATTGCCCTCGTCTGCCCACAGCGGCCAGGGAGGGTGAGGGTGCACATAACTCAGGGGGACGCAGGAACTAGAGGGTGCTTCGGGGAGTAGCTGCGGTGCATTGGGGCCTGGATCCTGGAGACCCCCTGGGCCTGGGATGAGCCACGACATCCTGGCTGAGCTGCCCCTTGGAGCTGACAGCACAACAAAGAAGTCCTCCTGAAGCCCTCACATCCTGGGCATGGCCCCTGCCGCACACGCCCTCAGCCAGCCGGCACATCCCTCGTCCTTTCCCATTGCTTTCACCTTCCCAACTTGGTCCTGAACCACCAGTCTTTTCCTGCCCCAGGGCCCTTCCTCATGCCATTTTTGTCTGCCAAGAATGCTCTCCTCTTATCTTTCTGCACAGCTGTACCATCGTCATCCTCCAGGTCACCTACTCAGAGGGGCCTACCCTGACAGGCCTCCCTACATATATCACATCCCTTTGTCCCCTCTCAAAGTACCCTGCCTCTGCCTTCCAGTCATTTTCTCATGTGGTGCTGGGGACTGACCCCAGCCCTCAGGCATGCCAGGCAGGTGCTCTACCACCAAGTACATCCCCTGCCCTGGTCATACTTTTAAGTTGAAAGTTATGTATTTGTTGATTTGTCAGTTTCTCCCTATTGATCCTAAACCCCACCAGGGCAGGGGCCTTGTCAATTACTCACTGAGTCTCTGACATCTTACACAAGGCCTAGCACATAGTAGGTGCTCAACTAATTTTTGCTCCATGATGGAAGGCAGCCAGGCCTTCCTTCTATATAGAGGGGGACAGGGATTTGCAGGGGAGGAAGGAAAGGAAGGAGGGAAGGAGGGAGTTACCATCTTTGCCTTAAAGAATTTTATCTTCCTCTTTAATATATTCCACAGGCCATGATAGGATTTTTCTGGCCCTCACACCACCCATCTCAAAAGTCTTCAGGATATGCTCAGTAAAAGAAGCCTCACACCATGTGGTTCCCCTTGCACAACGTTCTAGAACAAGCAAGACTGACCACATACTCTAAACCCACCAGGACGGCTATAATAATTTTTTAAAAAGACGACAGCAAGTGCTGGCAAGAATGTGGGGGCATCGGAACCCCACATTCTGTGGAGTTCTGGTGGAATGAAAAATGGTGCAGCCACTTTGGAAAACAGTTGGGCAATTCCTCAAAAAGTTAGACCTAAAGTTACCAGAAGACCTGGCGGTCCCACTCCAGAGCACCCACCCCGATAACTGGAAAGAGGTGCTCGAACAGATACTTATAGATTGACATTAGTATCCGTTTTACACACAGTAACCAAAAGAGGGAACTAGCCCAAGCGTTCGTCAACAGATGAGCAGATGTGCTGGGCGTCGTGGCACGCGCCTGTAATCCCAGCACTTAGGGAGGCTGAGACAGGAGAATCGTGAGTTCAAAGCCAGCCTCAGCAAGGGCGAGGCACTAAGCAACTTGGTGAGACCCTGTCTCTACATAAAGCACAAAATAGGGCTGGGGATGTGGCTCAGTGGTCGAGGACCCCTGAGTTCAATCTCCAGTACCAATAATAATAATAAAAATAATAATAATAATAAATATGTTCAGGGCTGGGGATGTGGCTCAGTGGTCAAGTGCCCCTGGGTTCAATCCCCGGTACCAAAAACAAAGCCAGATGAGCAGATGAACAAATGTGAGACACACCTATATCTATATCTCCATAAAATGGGAGATTATTGGGCTCTAGAAAGGAGTGCAGCCAGATCTGTGCTCAACCCGGACAAACCTAGGAACACGATGCCAAGTGAAAGGAGCCAGACCAAAAAAAGGCTCAGCCATTGGCCAGCTCCGCGCAGATGGAGCCTCCAGAGCAGGCAGATCTGCAGACACAGAGAGCAGCTGGGTGGCTGCCAGCTGGTGGGAAGAGATTAGGAGTGACAGCTCCGTGGACACAGGATTTCTTTTGGGGAAGTGAAAACATTTTGGAACTTGCTAGAGGGGTTCGGACAACGGCGTGACGTGCTGCGTGCCACTGTTCACTTTAGAATGACCCTGTGTGTGTGTATTTTGCCTCAAACATAAATAAATAACTTCTAGTGGATAAAAACAAACAAAAAAACCTAAAACATCAGAACAGTAGTTGTCTGGGGTGAGCGGAAGACTAACCAGGAAGGGGCATGAGGGCCCTTCTGGACTCACAGGTGTACCTTCTGGACCAGCACTGTCCCATGAACACATGCTGTGGGCTGTGCATGTCACTTCAAATAAATGTTCTTTTTTTTTTGGTACCAGGGATTGAACTCAGGGGCACTCGACCACTGAGCCACATCCCCAGCCCTATTTTGTGTTTTATGTAGAGACAGGGTCTCACTGAGTTGCTTAGCACCTCGCCATTGCTGAGGCTGGCTTTGAACTCGCGATCCTCCTGTCTCAGCCTCCCAAAGTGCTGGGATTGCAGGCATGTGCCACCACGCCTGGCTAAATAAATGTTCTTGTTATGGTTTGGATGTGAAGTGTCCCCCAAAATCTCACAGGTGAGACAACACAAGAAGGTTTAGAGGAAAAAAGATTGGGTGAGAGTCTTAACCTAATCAGTGAATTAATTCCCTGATTGGGATTAACGGAGTGGTAACTGAAATGGGTGTGTGGTTGTGTCTGGCAAGTGGAGTCTCTCTCTGCTGGCTGATCACCTGTGAGCTGCTTCTCTCTGCCACACTCTTCCACCATGACGTTCTACCTCATCTGGAGCCCTGAAGAGTGGAGCTGGCCTTGTGTGAACTGAGACCTCTGAAACCAGCAGCCCCTGAATAAACCTTTTCTCCTCCACGATCGTGCTGGTCGGGTCCTTTGGTCACAGCAGGGAAAGAGCTGACTACAGCAGTTCTGGTTAGCAACATCAACCAGGAAACAGATGACATTCTAATAACATGTTATTCCACTCAGTGTATCCAAAGCATGCTTCATTTTTCATGTGATCAATAGCGGCACATTGGGTCCTGGGATAACCCTCTGGTGTGGCCATTATTCCCACTGAACCAAACACTGAGGCACAGAGACATTGAATTGTCTCCCCAGGGTCACCCAAAAGGGCTGGGCTTCGCATCCAGACAGTGTCGCTGCAGAGCCCAGGGTCTGAACCGCGCACCTCCGTCATTCCCATCAGCACCACACGGGAAGCTGATCTGCACCTGGTGGGTCTGTAATGACCCTCGTTCCCTGGGGTCCCTCCCTGCTTCACCCTCATGAGCACCAGGTTGAGTGTCCATGGCTGATGAGGCCAGCGGATCCATGGCCACAGCGGCCTTTGGGACCATCACTTCACTCTGACCACCACTGGGGGGGGGTGTGTGCGTGTGTGCGCATGTTTTATCCAAATGTGGAATATTATTCAGCCCTAAAAAGGAATGGAGTACCAACCCATGCTGTAGCATGGATGGACCCTGAAAACACGCTAAGTGAAAGAAGCCACCACAGAAGGCCACATGTCACAAGAGTCCATTGACGTAAATATCCAGAACCTGTGAATCCAGAGATCCAAGAAGCGGCTTGGTAGTTGCCGGAAGCTGGAGGGGAGGGGAGGCTGGGAGTGACCGCCAGTGAGCACAGAGTGTCCCTTTGGGGTGCTGCAGAAGGAAGCAGGAAGAGGCGCTGTTTGCACCACCGGGTGAGTGTACCGCAGCCCAGGGAATGGTGGCCTCAAAGCAGTTAATATTATGTGAATTTTCCTTCGATTTTAAAGAAATAAAACAGCAAGTGCCACACTGCAGGGCACTTGAGCTGAACAGAAAGGCTGTCCTCAGAGGGGAGGCCCACCTCCACCCCAGACTGTCCTCACTGGTGCCTCTGCATGGGGAAAAGACCTGCCCTGCCTCTCACATCCCCAGCACCCACGGCGCAAGAAAAAGCAGGCAGCCACCCTCAGGCCAGTATCAGGAGGCCGAGCACACAAGGGGCCAAGAGGCACTGCCAGCGGCATTGGCACCTACAGTGTGCCAGCGCGCCGGCTCGGCTGTCCTTTTTAATCCTTACAACACCATTGAGGATTGTGCTGCTAGGATCCCACGCTTACAGAACAGGGAAAGAGGCTCAGAGAGGTCAAGTCAGTGGCTAAACTTCACACAGCAAGTAAATGGTAAAGCCCACAGGTTCTTCCCCTCCCCTCCGCACATACAACCAATCCACAAAGGACAGCACAATCAGATTTGGGGGGGTTCCTCAGTCTCTCAGAAACCCATAGACGGAGCAATCAACCTCCCTCCAAAACCAAGAACAGGAATCAAACCTCATGGGCTTTTGAAACCCAGGTAAGGCGTGGGACCTTCAAAAAGATATAGGTAGATTCTGCCAGAAGGCAGGAGACCCAAAGGTCAGGATCCTGCTCTGCCACTTCCACGGTGGGTGCATTCGGTAGGTGACAATCTAACTCTGGGCCTCAGTTTCCTCATCTGTGAAATGGATCCCACCCATGTAGGCCCATGGAAGGGTCCCAGCAAGGAAGGCTGCAGCTGCAGGTCCCGGGCAGGTGCCCCAGGAGAAGCTGGGGAGGGACCTTGCTGTCTCCTGGAAGCCCAGGCCCAGGTCCAATCCCCACTGCCTTCTTCCAGCCAGGTGACTCCATGGGCTGGGACCAGGGTGGGATCTGTCTTGTGCTCCAGATTGGAAACTGGGGCCATCTGAACTTCAGCCTCGCGAAGGGGACAGAGCCCAAGAGACAGACAGACCCTGGGGAACTGGGGCGGAGGCCACCGGCATGATTTCAGGCCAGCCCAGCCCACTTAACAGTGTTTTCCCAGCTAGAAGGAGGCCACACTAATTAAGTGGAAACCGCCTTCGTGCACATCCACGTCCGCTACTCCGGCTCCAGGAGGGGCCGGGAGCTCTCAAACTGGGTCAGAGACACGTTGATCCCTCAGAGTCACCTGGAAACACCCACTCCTTGTCTGCTTCCAAGAACCTGATCCTCCAGAGGTCCCTCCAGGCCCTCCAGCCTCTCCACCCCAGGCCTGGAAGATCCTCTGTGAGAGGCAGAGGACCCAGCAATCTAGGGGCCGAGGAGACCCTGTAGCCCCTCGGTTATGCACAGTCTGGCCGTGGGTTGCTACAATGGGAGCCTCTCAGCGTATGGCATGTGCTAACTTTGGTACAAGTCTGATCCCCTGCTCGGACTCTAGGTCTGTCGCTCTCCAGCTGTGTGACTTCAAGCCCGTTGCTTTACCTCTGTGCTTTTGTCTGCACAACTGCAAATATGGGGTCATAACGGGACCTCTCAAGAGGCTTTCAGAAGGATTAAATAGGTGAATATTTATGTGGCTTTTTTGTGGGGGCAGCATTGGGGATTGAACCCAGAGCCTTGTACATGCGGGGCAAGTACCCTGCCACTGAGCTACAGCCCCAGCACTAAGTGAGTGATTAGCAAGTACTAATTAATACATTTCTTTATCTTCTTACCTTTTTATTTTAAATAGCTTTATTGAGAATACAATTCATATACTGTACCTTTCACCTATTTATAAAATTCAGCAGGTTTTTAAAATTTATTATTTTATACTATATTCACAGAGCTGTACAACCACTTGTGATTCTCCTACTTCAGCCTTCTGCGTAGCTGGGATTACAAGCTTGTGCCACTGTACTCAGCCCTGAACCAGCTTAGAACATTTTATTTTCCCCCCAAAAAACTCCGCACCCATTAGTAGTCACTCCCCATTTCTCTCCCCCTGCTCTCTCCCTAGGTAACTACTGATTTACTTTCTGTCTGTCTATATTTTCCTGTTCTGGAAATATCATACAAATGGAACCATGTACTACGTGATCTTTTGTGTCTAGCTTCTCTCACTTAGCCAAGTCCATCCACCTTGTAGCATATGTCAGAACATCATTCCTTTACATGGCAGAGTAATATTCCACTGTGTGGCTATACTAGGTTTAATTTTTTTAATTTTTTTTCGTATTTAATTTATTTATTTGTTCTATTTAGGCTTACATGATAACAGAGTGCAATTTATCCATTTATCAGTTGATGGGCATTTGGGCCATTTCTACTTAGGAGCTATCATGAAAAATGTGCTGATAAATATGGATGAATGTGATATGGATAAATTTTTGTATGAACATATTGTTTTTATTTCTCTCAGGGGAAATGCCTAGGAGTGGATTTTATGTAAGTAGTCGTTAAATAAAACATCTTTATCTCATCTGGGGCCACCCAGCAGAGAAGATGGGAATGGATGGGTCCTGAGCACTTGACTATAAATATGACAGTTGCTGTGCTAGGCTTGCTGACACACACATTTGCACAGTGCCATTGAAGTGGCTATAATTGTCACCTTCGCTGTCTACTTGAAAAACCTGAGGTACAGACACACAAAGCAACTTGCTCTGGGTCACACAGCTGATGGGCAGAGGAGCTGGGACACAAACCTGGAAAGGAACTACTTCCTCCTGTCATCTATGCTAGGGTCCACGGGGCAAGGGGCAGGGCCAGAGAAAAGGGAGAAGAAAATGTGGGAAGTCCATGTCCCCATCCTCTGCTCACAGAGGGTACCGGCCCTGCAGACGTTCACAGTCGCGGAGGGAGTTAAACCTGCCAGGAGGAGGGGTGAGTCCAGGCAGGGTGAACCCAGCCAAGTCTGTGCTTCATCGAGGGACAAGAGGAAACAGGAGGTGCTTGGGTCTCTGGTCAGACCAAGGTCATCTCCTCACCAGGAAGTCGTCACCTGCGCACGTTTGGTGTTTGGCACTGTGGTTTGTAAGGACCAGAGAAGTAACAGGCTGACCTCTAGGTTCCAGACTCCGGTCCTGGGCCGGGAGAGCCCAGCAGTGCTCTCTGCATTGTGATGAGCACCCCAGGGGACTGACAGGAGACTGCTGGATGTGCTGATGGAGAAGCTCATCCCTCCCCGGTGGCCAGGGTGTCCCCAGCACCCTCCACACACCTGGGAGGCTGAACTGGGCCAGGCAGGGCCCGGGGAGCCAGGAATCCAGGACAGACTGATGGCCTCTGAAGCCTGAGGGTCAGACAATGATTTTATTTCCAAGTCACTGGCCTCTTCCCCTTTCCTCCAGGTACCGGCTGTGTCCTCCACACCTTTGCTTTCAGGTCCTCCTTGTAGTTTGTAAGGCTGAGCCGTAGGCAGGAGCACACACCTGGCACCCACTGGGCTTGGAGTCAGAATCCAACTTGACCACTTAGGAGCTAGGAAACCTGAGCAAGCCTCTGAGCCTCTCTGAGCCTCAATGTCCTCTTCTGTAAAATGGGTGTACATGCCTGGCCTTATGTCGTTTCCACTGCTCCCTGGCCAGTGCCACATCCAATATGTGAACGCTGCTTCTCTTCACTGAGCAGAGGAAGGGGGACTTTGGCTCAGGGTCACGGGTCACCTGACATTCGTAAGTGTTCTAGTGCCTCAGGCAGTCGGCCCAGGATGGCCACATTATGGAGAGGGCAGGAAGGCAGGTGAGGGAGGGGCCGCTGGGCCCACCCAGCCATGGGCGGGATCAGCTCTTTGCTCCAAGGAGGCTGAACTTGGTCAGAGCTGGCACCGGTCCCCTCCCCAGGGACCTGAAGCAAAAAGGAACTGAAGGAGGCCAGAAGCCATCGTCCAGGTTCTCAGGTGGACATGAGGGGGTCGCTGTGGGCTGGCTGATGAGGAGGGGTCCCGTTCCCAGGGAAAAGACTTATGGAAGTCAGCATCCCCCAAAGAGCTTCCAGCAAACCCCCCAAAGAGCTGGATGGTGAACCTGAGGCAGAGCTGGCCCCAGGTAGGGCTGCTGCACGAGGACCTCAGCCCACCACGTCATCTCCTAGAAGACGACTGTGCCAGCAAGGCCAAGTCAACCCTCGCAGGGGACGTGGGTCGGACCCTCTTCCAGGGTCTGCCCAGGTCAGGACTGGTTCAAACAGGATATTGCAGGAAGCAACATCCTACCGTAGTTCTGATTATTCCCATTGTCCAGAGCAGGAGGCTAGGGCTCAGAGAAGTCAAGGGACGTTCCCAAAGTCACACAGCAGGTGAACAGGAGAACTGGGGTTGGAATCCCAAACCAACAACTCCTGAACCCACGTGCTGCATTATGCCTATACCAGGATGGCAAGTGGGAGGCAGAAAGAAATAGACGAGAGGGCCAAGGGAAGGGTAGAGAATCAGAGGAGATAGACACAGGCCTGAAAAAGGGCATGAGCACTCCCAGTGAGGAAGGTCGTGAGCAGGAATGTCCAGATGGTCTGGGGCTGGGGCTCAGGAGTACAGCATTTTTACCTAGCACATGTGAGGCACTGGGTTCAATTCTCAGCACCTCATAGAACAAATAAATAAATAAAATAAAGGCATTGTATCCATCTACACCTAAAAAAATATTTTTAAAGAAAAGAATGTCCAGATGGGATCCTCTGGACCCCCTGGACAAGGGGTCAAGCTGCATGGACCTCAGATGCCACCTGAAGGAGTATGCACCATGAGCCATTTGAAACCAGCCTAGAAAGCAAAACTTCTTTCCCTATTGAAAACCTAAGCAAAGCCTCCAATCAGGCCACCTAGGACATCGCAGGTGTACAGAAAATTGTTGGCTACTGGGACCGAATTTGCGTGTACCAAGCCATGTCCTTATTCTTCTGGGCACATGGGTTGAAAATCTGTACCGCTCTCTCTTGCAAAGGTAGGACCACAGCCTGAGTCCTGATCAGTGGAATGGAGTGACAGAGGGACTCGGAGTCCAGAGCTGTACTCCCCAACACCGTGACTGTCAGCCGCATGTGGCCACTGGCATTTGAAATGTGGCCAATCTGAGTTGGCATGTATACATCAACGTGTACAGATGTCAAAGACTTATAAGACAAAACCCGGAACCAATCAAATATAAATAAATAGATGAGCAAAGAAGTGTCACCGAGGGGAGGAAGGAGAACAGGGTGGGAGAGAAATGGGAAGAAAAAGCAGGAAGGAAAAGGGTGATTCGTGAACCAAAATTGAATTCTGTGTTATGATTTTGCTACCTTTGGGCCACTGCCACACCTGCCTTTATGTATGTCCACAGTTACCTTTAAGACACAGCAAAGGGGCTGGGATTGTGGCTCAGCGGTAGAGCGCTTGCCTCGCATGCATGAGGCCCTGGGTTCGATCCTCAGCACCACATACAAAGCAATAAAATAAAGACATTGTGTCCATCAACTAAAAAAAAAAAAAAAAAAAGACACCGCAAAGCTGCATAGATCGATGTCTTCAGTGGCACTAGGACACAGACACATCTCTCTTTGTATATGTCTGAGGTTACTCTGGGGCACAAACATCTTCACTGGTACCTTGTGGGTACAGTCACCTCTGCATGGATATATATCTACAGCTACCTTTATGAGACGGCCACATCTGCTTTGGTGTATCTGTAGTTACTTTGGCGACACAAGCTCACCGGCGTTGGTCTATGTCCACATCTCCCTTTTGGACAGTGACTCATCTGCATTGGTATTTGGCTAGAGCTTTTTTCCAAACAGCTACAGCTTCATTTTTATACATCTACATCAGCCTTTTGAAAACAGACATATCCACATTGGTACAATGTCTACAGCTCCCTTTGGGACACACCCACATCTGCACTGGTATTTATCTGCAGTTCCATTTGGGACACAGTGACATCTACATTTTTACATATCTTCAATTGCCTTTGGAACACAGACCCTTTTGCGTTGGTCTTTATCTGCAGCCACATGTGCTTTGGTGTATGTCTTTGGTATGTGCTTTTGGTATGTGACACAGTCACATCTGCTTGGTAGATACCTACATCTACCTTTTGGACCCAGACATATCTACATTGATGGTGTT
This sequence comes from Geosciurus inauris, assembly GCA_004024805.1. Classification (NCBI taxonomy): domain Eukaryota; kingdom Metazoa; phylum Chordata; class Mammalia; order Rodentia; family Sciuridae; genus Geosciurus; species Geosciurus inauris. Next base: position 32,264 of record PVHX01001645.1, read on the forward strand.
TGTTGGGATGAATCCAACTACTATGTATAATTATAAAGCTCTAATTAAAAAATAAAAATAAAAACAAAATGTAACCTATTAATAAATTTTTTATTGGTTGGATGTTGAAATAATATCTTGGATATATTTTCTTGAATAAAATATATCATTCAAACGAATTAATTCTGTTTATTTTTACGTTTCTTAACGTGGCTACTAGTGCAGGTAAAAATTACATATGCGGCTTGAGTTATGTTTTCATTATTTTTTTTTTAATATTTTTTTAGTTGTAGATGGACACAATGTCTTTATTTTACTGCTTTGTATGTGGTGCTGAGGATCGAACCCAGGGCCTCACGCATGCGAGGCAAGCGCTCTACCGCTGAGCTACAGTCCCAGCCCCATGTTTTCATTTTTTATATTTTCTAGAGGGCAGAGCCACAAGATGGAATGAGCCTTGGAAAGGCGTCACTGTGTGGAGGACAGCCACCTAGGAGGGCCCCCCAGAGGTGTGTGACCGTCACCACAATCAACTTTAGAACATTTTACCACGCCCGAGAAAAACCCCATACGCGCCTATCAATCGTCACTAGCCACTCCCCAACCTCACCTCCAGTCCAACTCCCCAACCTCAACTCACAGATGCCCACCTTAGGTTGTTTGGTGAGCCAGAGATAAACATCAAAATGACACAGCAGTTGGCATCCTGTGGCAGATTAAAGAAGGCCATCAACTGTGACTATCAAATTTCTGACATCAGGAAGAAGTGGGGTCTTTGTCCCTTCCCCTTAAATCTGGGTGTGCTGTGTGACAGCACCAGGTCTCAGGAAACGGGCGGCTTCCTGAGGGGGTCCTCAGGAAGGACCCTGGTGAGGACCCGGGGGTCCTAAAACACTTGCTCTTGGAGCTCCAAGCCGTCACCTGAGAAGTCAGACTATGCCAAACCCATCATGCTAGAGACGACACAGTGAGAGCTCTGGAACCAGGAAGAGGGAGTAAAAGGCCCAGTCAGTGTGGGATGTCCCCTCCTCAAGAAAGATGACTGTTACGTCACCCCAGCTGGGACTCCAGACAGTATGGAGCAGAGATGAAGTTCCCTGCTGGGTTCCATCTGAACTCCTGGCCCATGGGAGAAACCAGGATTGTCCCTACAGAAAAATGATAGATCCTGAATTCTGCTGAGACTTGGGGAGTCCAGAGGTCCTCCAAGCAGCTGTGACCTTTCCTTCAGTGTGGCCCTCTAGAACACTCCCCTAGCCTTATGAGGCCTCTGTGCTCCCCCTTGAAGAATCCCTATTAGCTTCCTACACCTTGCAGGGACACCCACCCAGCTCTCTGGCCTGACAGCACAACGTACCTGCTGTGGACTGAATTGTGTCCTCCCAGAATTCAATCCCTAACCGCCAAGGTGATGGTATTTGGAAATGGGGTCTTTGAAAAAAAATTAGGTTTAGATGAGGTCATGAGTCAGGGCCCCCCTGAAGGGATCTGTGCCCTTATAAGAAGAGACACTAGGAACTCAGTGTCTCCCCCTCTCTCCTGGCCCTGTGAGAACACAGCCAAGACGGTGGTGTGCCAGGAAGAGTCCTCACCAGAAACCAACCACTCTGAAACCTTGATCTTGGACTTCCAGCCTCCAGAGCTGGAAGGAAGCAAGCGTCTATTGGTTAAGCCACCCCAGTTACGGCATCCAGTGCCCAGATGAGGTCTTCAAGCCATGTACACCAAGAAGAAGGGATGGGCTCAGACCCCTTGGGGGACATGGGCCCCCAGCCGTGGTGCCCTGAGAGACATCTGGGTCAAGGCAAGGATCAGTCACTGAGCACCATGAGTCAGAAGCAGTTCATAAGCCAGAATACACCAAGACCAGAATATACTTGCCAAAAATGGAACTTTAAGAAATCTCCAGAGTTGTGTGGGCTTGAAGAATATATTTTCAGCTACAGAGACAAAGATGGTGCATTTGACACATCCCCAAACCTACCTACATCATCTATATAAAATCCAACCCCCTTCCATTAGTTGGTGCTTAACCTCAAGATTCTTTAAGTGAAAAACAATTTTATCAATCAAGAACCTCCTGATGTGGCACCAGCAGGTTATTAAATGGGTACCATGTCACCTTGGATGCCATGATTGCTTTGCTTTTCATGAAATAAGAAGTACAGTTGGCTCCTCGGGTCCCAAATGTAATTTTTTTCTAAACATTTTTTTAAAACCTGGAATTATTGCCACACAATCTTTTCCAAGCACTCGGTGTCAGAAGATGCTGTTGAACGTGTCTGCTAGGTCCAACCCTTAATTGGCATCTGCTGGAAGGATGTCGGTCAGAAGAGAAGAAGGAACTTCCCACATGTAAGAGTGCTGCTCTCTATGTCTCACCCTGTACAGGTGATGGAACTTCACCCTGGACTAGAAATGCCTCAGTGCCAACAGAGACCCTGGGGAAACCTGATTCCAAACACTCACTCACATGACTGATCTCCTTGGAAATGGGTTTGGGACAAGGCAGTCAGGTGGCGGCAGCCACCTGGAGGTGGAGGTGAGGACATGAGCACGTGGCCTGCTCCTCAAGCTCCTTGCTCAAGCAGCTGGTCAACCTGAGCCCTCACTCCCAGCCCGGCCTTAAAAGGAGCTGTTAAATGGTAGGTGGGGATGATTGGGATTTTGAAGAGGGATAAAAGCTCTATGGAGATTTGACTATGACATCAATATTGGGCTTGGTGTTCAGATCCTGCAGTCAGACAGTCCTGGCTGTGCCTCTACTAAAGGAAACAAGTCACTGGCCTGTTTTAAGCCTCAGTCCATCCACCTTTAAAATGGGTTATTTTTGGGTGGTACGAGGGATCTCACCCAGGGCCTTACACATGTCAGGCAAGCACTCTACCACTGAGCTACACTCCCAGCCCTTTTGATTTTTTTAAATTTTGAGACAGGATCTCACTAAATTGCCCAGGCTGGCCTCAAATTTGCGATCCTCCTGCCTCAGCCTCTTGAGAAGCTGGGATTACAGGCACATGCTACTGTGCCTGGCTAAAATGGGGTTGTTAATGGTAATGGCTTCAAAGAGTAGTTGGGAGGAGGCAGTGAGCTGAGGCATCGGAGACTTTTAGTACCACACCTGGACCTTGTGTGTCCAGTGGGAACGGGCAGAGAATAAGGAAAACCACGGCGGAGGCGATGTCTCGGCTGTGGGTGGGGCCAGAACCTCTGGCCCGCAGCCTCACCCATCCTTCAAGGGGCTGAGAAAGGTGGGAGCCCCATCTCACAGCGCCCCGCTCCAGCTGATGGGCACAGACCGAGACCCAGCAGGACCTGAGACAGTGGGAGGGTGGCCGCTGTGCCTGGCCTCCATACCCACTTACTTGCCCTCTCCAGCTACTCCTTCTCTCCCCAGTCACTTCCCCGTTAGCCTCTCTGCTCCTTCATTAGCCAACTGTGTCACCCACCTGGATAGTGGATGGCTGCCCCTTCCTAGTGTCTTCTCCAGGGTTGTTATCCTC
>PVHX01001645.1:35845-198199 GCA_004024805.1 Geosciurus inauris
AAAATTAAAAAAAAAAAAAAAAAAAAAAAATTAAACGTCTGGGAATGTAGCTCAGCAGTGGAGCACTTACCTAGCACACGTGAGGCCCTGGGTTCAATATCCAGAACAGCAAACAAAACCAAAGAAAGGACCCCACCAGTTTGGAATAACCAAGTGAACCCTGGTCCTAGCCAGAGTGATCAGTCCTTGAAGTCTTCTAGACATGGTAGGAAAGCGTCTCTTCCTAGACAAGCAGCTGATGTTTGGGGATGAATGGTCCTGCCTATTATCCCTGAGGCCTTTGGTCTACACTACAGGGGATTCGAAGGCACAGCCCACCCAGCACATGCCATGCAACACTGCCAGGCAGAACCAGAGCCTGGGCCGTTGGGGAGGGCCCAGGGAGGGCCTCGGGTGGGCTGCTCAGACACGAAGCCCCTCCTTCCGCAGGGCCCTGCCCTAGCCAGCCCTGCAGTTCAGGGTGTTTTCTCCTGAAAGCCAGGAGAAGTTCATTATGGATCTGATTAAATCAGAAGGAATCTCATTTCAGGCTTGCCAGAAAACAAGCTATTTTCAGCATCCGTGGGCAGCAATGCAGGAGAAAGTCAAGAGCCGGAAGGTATCACTGTGGCAAACGGAGCCCGTTCAGGGCAAGGCTGGCCACAATGTCCCCTTGAAGAAATGTTAAGTGCCAAGTACCTTGGAAGAAGTTTTTATAAAATGTTCTAGAGTTATGTGAGTTCTTTTAATAACAAGGGAGCAGATTACATTAACTCTGAAAAGTTAGAGGAAATAATTTACAGAAACTAATTGGGGTCTCTCCAAAGAGCTTTTATAATTAGGATGGGGTTTAGACATTCAAATGGCTCGGGACAAGCAGAACAGATTTCTGTGGCTACCTTAAGAGCTGACCCAAGGAATCCAGGAAATCCTGGGCACTGTGAAGTCCATGGTCTCTGTCAGAAGTTCTTCAGGGGCTGATCCTTTTATTTTAGGGACTGTCAAAGAGTTCCCTAATGCAAGCAGGCTTTAAGTCACACATTACATGGGCCGGCCAAAACTTTTCAAGTCCTACTGACTTACAATGAAAACTGTTGCAAAAAAAAAAAAAAAAAAGGTGTGGACACCTTTATACTAAAGTGTAAATGACTATAATAAGAATACTCTCATGTGAGTGACTAATAAAAGGCCAGCACTGAGAAAACAGTAATAGAGAAAATAGGTGTAGTTACAGCAACGCAGATGAGCAGCAGAAGGATCAGGAAGAAACAAGAGATGTTGACCTTGCCTCTGGCTTACCAGAACTGAGGCTGGTGGCAGATAACAGTGATATTCCACTGAACATGTTCGCTGCCCATTCTTTACCCCTCCCTGCCACACACACGTATGTGTGTGTCTTTCATTTTACAGATGAGGAATCCAAGTCCAAAAGAGGTTAAGTAATTTGCCTAAGGTGACAAAATAGAAATTAAAACTTCTGTTTTGTCTGATTCCATGTTTTATGGTACTGGGGATCGAAATCAGGGCCTTGTGCATGTAAGGCAAGCAGTCCCCCTCGAAGCCACATCCCCAGTCCTGGCTCCATGCTTTCAACTTTCAAAGTCTCCCAGGTCTCCACCGCTGCCCTGAAGACTCCTTCCTATCACTTCCCTTCTGTGGTCCACGTCTTGAAAGATTTTATTACTGAGCAGGCTGCATTTGTGAGCTCGTTGTTGTTCCATCTGGATGATGATTATTTTTCTATTCCTGTTTCTGTTTCAACATTGATCCAGACTTTAACCCCAATTATTGAGAGTTCAACACAATATTATGAAATCATATAAATCACTGTCATGGCTGTGCAGCTAATAAGCAATAAAATTAAATAAACATAAGCACCGCTCTCCAGTGCTACATTCTGACTGCCACAGTGTTAGTCAGTGCCAATCAGAGCCGCAGGATTCTCAACCCAGGGTCCAGAGTTCCCAGAGAGAGGACTCCAGTAGCAATATGTAATCCACTCAGTACATCTCAGACATTCAAGAGACATCAACAGCAAATCATAGTGGCCAATCAACATGACATGCTCAGGGTTATCACACTGTGTTGTGAGCAGTCCAGTCTAAAGCAAAGCAAAGTCCAGAATGTGTGGTCCATTGTAACAATAATGGTCCCCAATGCATCTTGCCTTCCAGTACCTGTGTGCTTATGTAGTCACTTCTGGTTGGCCATGTGACCCTATGCCCAAGGAGACATCGGAAATCATGATGCGGGCAAAGGCTTGGTAAGTGCCTGTACCTTGGGGTTGGTCACCATCTTGGAGCACTGAGACCACCATGCTCGATGATAGACACACAGAGAGAGGCCAAGTCATCCCCACAGACACTGGCTGACGCTGCTGTTAGCTGTAGTCTCGCACGTGAGCTCAGGTAAGAGCACCAGCAGCACTGCCCAGTTATGCCAAAGACTCACTGAGAAATAGTAAGTTGTTCTGAGCCACCAAGTGTTTTGGAGGGATTTGTCATGCAACAATAGAATACTACGGTGTAGCTCTTGAGGGCGACTCACCAGAGGACTGCCATAAGGACGTGTGCGATACCCAAGGAACTTGGGCTTCCTAACCAAAATGCCTGTGTCTAGAGTCTCCTTTCAAGGACCAGAAGTCCTGACTCCTCCATTGGGGTTTGGGTTTAGCTTAGCTTTTTCTCTGTCAAGGACAAAGGAAGCATTTCAGGTCTCATGTTTCCCCTAAGTCAGTCTCTACCTTGGCTCTGGATGTAGCTTCTCTAGAGGACGGGGTGGTGGCACCAACATGGATGAGTGTGTCGAACGATGCAATACCCTTAGAAGATTCTAGAATATTCTTCTGCTTTTAAAACCCTTCCTCTATGTGGTTGTTTGATGAGTTGGCTTTGATCACTGTTGAGAGAAGGGCTAAGGGCTCATGTATTTTAAAAAAGCCTCTGAGCTGGACAGAACTAGTGACCATTTTTCTCACCCCATTAGAAAGGAACAGAGGTCCTGAGAAGCCAGCCAAGAATAAATCATGACAGCAACACCTCCTCTATCTTCTTAATGGGTTCACTAGACTGAGGCATTTCAGAGGTAAGAATTATCTGGATCCTAGTGAGTGGTTGACAAGTCTCTCATATGCGTCCTTCTTAACAGCCTGGGGAAGTGCTGGTTGAGTGTGGTGTGGCGGAGTCTGGGGCCGTCTCAAGGGCGTTCTGGTTGGCTGAATCTCTGCGAGACGCCCAGGATGGCATCACGTGAGTGACTGACCACAGCTGACCAGCCTACCAGAAGAGGTAGGGAAATCTCAGACTACCCAAGATTATGAGGCAGCTGCTCCAACACAACACCAGGATCACAGGAGAATGGAAACGGTCTTGGGGCCAGAAATGCACGTGAGCATGGTCACCTCATTCCATGTTTGCAGGCAGACCTGGCAGGGAGGCCAAAGGCCAACCCGAGGCTTCAGGGTGGTTTATCATCATTGTGTTCGGTGGCATTATGCCACGACAGGTTGAAGCATCCTTTGTCCGTGATCAGATTGTTCTTAGCAACAGATGGCAATCTTTGAATTTGTTGGTCACAGTGCCCTCTCCTGAGGCAAGCATTTAAATGGCATTGCTCCCACGTGATCTCCTGGCTTTCTTTTTCTGGGCATCCGTTCCTGGCAAGGCCCTCTCTAGGATGCCTCTACCTAGTGTTAAGCACATTCCTGCTGAGCTGTCTTCCAATGCCTCTGCTAGACTTGGCCCAGCCCGTCCTGTGCACTGCTCCAGTGCCGGCCCGATGATGCCCAGGCGTGTCATGTCTCACATGTTTTATTTACTTTAACCCTCACAGAGAAATCTGCTGAGTTTTAGGAGGCAAAGAAAGCTCTTTTTTATAGCAGAAACTCTTGCTGTGTCCCCACATGCTGACTACTAATACCAATAGAGTGAAGTTCATGTCGATTGTGTAACCACTTTCAATGAGTAAAGATTGAATCTGAAGCGGGTAAAACAGTGTGCCCCAGGCTCTCTTTCATTCAATTTTTTTTTTTTAAATCAGGGACTTAGATAATGGCAAAGGACTGTGTAGCCAGCACAGCTGCCGACTCCAATGATTTCAAATTAAATAAAATCAAAACTTCAGTTCCTCCATCACACTAACCATATTTTAAGTGCTCAAAAACCAGGAACTAGTAGCTGCCACCTTAGGCAGCACATCTGCATCAATGGAAGAAGTTCTACTGGACCAATCTGGTCTGAAAGACAAATACTCACTGGATTCATGAACAGCAAGTAGAAAGTGCTGGTGAACATTTCATTTGCAGTGGAAATATTTGATTATGCCTGGTCAGCAGCCACTCTCTCCCCCTCTGGAAATAGCATCCCTTTTCTTTGGGGAAGTTATAACATATTCCTTAGCATTCGTCCACCTGTTTGGGCAGGAGCTGACTCCAACTGTGGGCATATGGCTGAGGCTGGACCAAGCACAGCACTGCTCCCCTGATCTAGCCACTGGAATTGACTCAGAGACATGCACGAAGCCAATCTTAGCCAATGAGATTCAATTCTGAGACTTGGTGAAATCCGGAGCACTGCTGGGAAGAAAAACTGGTCCTATTAGGGTAGCTGAAAGGATAGGGTGTGCCTACAAGCTGATGATGGCCATCTACTCGTGATCACCTTTTGGTGATCCCTGTATCCACATATACCTGGAGAATATGTGATCACGAGCTCTTCAGCTACGTGAATCCTGTTTTGCTTAAGTTAGTTTTTGAGTCTCTGTCACTGATGACACAAAAGTCCTAATTTGTCATTCAAGAATCCAAAATTATCTGAGCAGGTGGATAATGGGCTCTGAACTCAACAAGATAAATTTAGAGCCTTGACTTCAATGTCAGAAATCAACTATGTATCCAGGAAGGCTTCTGGGTATTGGTGATGTTCTGTTTCTGATCTGAGTGCTGGTTATGTGGTGTGCTCAGCATAGGAAAGTGCAGCTAGTTTTGCCCTTTTTCTGTAGGAAGAATATACTTCAACAAATAGTTTTGCAGAGCATCAAGATGGGGAAGATGCTTCAGTGACAGGAAACCAACTTGGGGCCCTGGTTTCTTATAAGCTCAATATGGGTCCTATCAATATGAGTGGGTATCCATATAAGCTCAATATGAGTAGCTACCCAAAAAGCTGATGGGAACTTGGGCTGTGCTAACAGACAAACTCAACCATGAGAAAGGTGACCATTTCATTCATTCCAGAGAGCCAGATCAGAATCTGGGGGGGATACAGACCAAGTAGAACATGTTCACAAATCTCAAAGTCATGTGTCATGAAAGAAATGGTAGAAGGAACAAGAGTAGTTCACTTGAAGAGATGAGAAGATAGATAAAATATGGAGAGGACTACTATCCTCAGGCTCATGGAAACATGATCTAACCTCCTTATCATCTGCAAACACACAGAGAACCCCAAGCGAAACCACTGAAAAACCAAGACTAAGATGAAGTGGCTTGATATAACATTAATATACAAAAACCAAAAACACTCCTTTCAAGAAGTAAATGGGACTTATATGAGGAGGGAGGAATCTTACAGCTTTCCTGAAGGACATGAAGGAATACTTTTTCAATAAAGACATGTACTATTTGCCAACTTAGAAATTCACCATGACCTATTGGCATATGCCTATAATCCCAGTGGCTTGGGAGGCTGAGGAGGAAGCTGAAGCAAGAGACAAGTTCAAAGCCAGCCTCAGCAACTTAATGAGTCCCTGCCTCTAAATAAAAATTTAAAAAGCTAGGGATGTGGCTCAGGGTTAAGCATCCCTGGGTTCAATCTCAGGTACTAAAAATAAAAAAAAATAAATAAAAAGAAAGAAAACTCACCATGACAAAGAGCAGTTTGGTACAAATTAATATATTAGTTTTTATACTACCAATCAATACTTCCAATTTTTTTAGGTTCAGAGGAAAACAACTAATAGTCCTAAATATTATGTGAACAGCTGAAAATAAACAAGGACATTTTGGAAAAAAGGAGCAACATGTAGAAGGACTTGTTGCATCATCCATTAAGCCACAATCCGAAGCTTCAGGGTTGAAGGAGTGTGTGACTGGCACACAGACACATTGTTCAAACAGAATGAACAGCTTGGCGAGTCACCCGTCCTTACAGATGATGCTTCAGAGTAGGAGGGTGGCATCATAAATCTGTGGGCAAGTGAAGGATGCTGGGACAATTGATAACTCTTTGGAAACAAAATATGGACAGATTTTTATTTACCAGTTTGTACTAAAATCAATTCCAGAAGAATTACATGTTCAATTGATTTAAATAAGGCCAAAAAAGACTTGGGAAAAAAAAAACAAGTTAATAGACACTGCTGGAAAAGGAAACATTTTAGAACAAGAATCCATGAACTTTTTCTGTAAAGGGCAAGAGAGTAATTATTTTCATCTTTGCAGGGCATATGGTTTCTGTTACAAAAACTCAACTCTGCCATCCATAGTGTGAAAGCAGCCATAAGAGAATATGTAAATGAGTGGCTCTAGCTGTGTTCCAATAAAACTTTATTTACAAAAATACATGGCGGGAAGATTTGGTCTTCCAGTCAGAGTTTTCTGACTCTTGCTTTAAAGAAAAGCCAATAATGAAATAATGGGTGGGGGCAAGTATCGTTAGGTTTGTTTACATAAAAATTAAGAGTTCCAAGTCATAAAGAAACTCTGTGATTAAAAAAAATGATTAAAGCAAAAACACACACAAACGCACTGTAGAAAATACAGGAACCATACGCAACAACGAAGGGTTGACATCCCTCAGTCCATTCTCAGTCTCTCTCTATCCTCTTCCACAAACAATGCACAACGATTAAACTCAGAAAAATACACACGTGAGTAGAAAAAGAGACAAAAAATAGACAAATCAGAGAGAGATGGATGACCAGGAAGCTTATGAGTAAGTAATCCAACCTTAAACACTTCAATTCTGTGCAAATGAAGACCACAAGACTATTCTCATGTCAAATACATCAGCAAAATCGTGATTTGGGTGCCACCATCCAGTGCTGATTAGAGGGTAGTGGTGAGGCTAGGCACACGCTGTGGCGCAAGCTTTCTAGGGACCAGATGAGCCATTTATGTCAAAACCTTCTAGGTGTTTATATCCTCAGACCTAATAAACCTCTAGGAATCTACCCTAAGTAAATAATCAAAACCGTGGCCAAATACATGTATACATTGCTACTCACTACAGCACAATTTATAGCAGCCAAAAATTAGGAAGAACCTCAAAATACAATAATGGAGAGGAGTGGTTGTATAAATGATGGTGCATCTAGATGAGTATATGAGGTCATCACTAAAAATCCCTTTTCCAAGGACTTTACAAAGATAAGACAAAATACTTGACCTCTCAACAGCATTTGACTTGGTCAACAGTCCTTCCTTCTAGAACCCTTCATCCCTAGGCTCCTGAGACACCATCCTAGTTTTCTTTCGACTTCCCTGCCCGCTGATTCTGGGTCTCCTTTGATCTCGGCTTCTTGGCTTAACACATGCTTACTGAGTTGCCCCAGGGTTCCTCTTGGGACACCTCCTTTCCATTTTCTATCCTTGCTCTCCAGTTGATCTCACACGGTCTCTTGGCTTTGGAAAGGTTTGCACTGCTGCTCCTGAAGTACAATATCCATCCCTGAGCAATTCCTGAGCTCTGTATTCGCAAGCAGCCTCCTCGCGGTCTCTCTCCACTTGGCTGATAAAGGGCATGTCAACTCGGATAGTCCTATGGAGCTCTCAACTCTCTCCAAATCCCAACCTCCCCTCACCCCTATCTTCCCAGTCTCAATATGGCACCATGACCCATGTAGGTGCTCAAGTCAAAAGCCCAGATGTAATCATGAAGTCCCTCCTTTCAACACAGCCCTGTGGGCTTTCCTCCTCACTGCTGCTTCTCCCTGGCTCCCACCAGAGACTCTCACCAGGGCTACTGTGATGCCTTCCACAGGCCTCCCTGCTCCTGCTCATGCCATCTAATCTCCACCCAGCAGCCAGGACAATCGACATCTAATTCCAAATCTCTATCTCATCGCAGAAGTCCCCTCTCAAAACTCACCAGTAGCTTCTCATCTAACTGTACACTTCCCATCCCCATCTTTAGGGGCCAATAGGCTCTCCCCTTCTCACCTCTCTACCTCCCATCCTCCTACCTCCCACCGTCCTCTGTCCTCAAACATACCAAGTGCATTCCCAGTGCAGGCCCTTTAGACATTTCCTTAGATCCCTCCAACACCCAGGCTCAGCCTCCTCAGACACGGTCCCCGACACCGTAACCCTCATACTGGCTTCTCACCTCCAACCTCGTTTATGCCATTACTTTGTTTAGGTTCTTTAAAGCCCGTGGTAGATGCCTTATGTTGTTGAACAGACAAGCGAAGGTTAGGGTAAAAGTAGATTTTTAAATGTACACACACTTACTCTACATCCAAAGAGTGGATGACAACTGGGTGGTGATCAAAAGCTTCACCTGGGCCTCCAGATGCACCCTCCCCTGGGCCTGGGGAAAAGTGCCCATGTGGACCACACCAAACGCTCTCGGGTAGGGTTTGGTAATGGAAGCCACAGCAGAAGCCTGGAGGCAGCAGGAACATGAGGGGGAAGCCCTATTCCTGCCAGGCAGCCCTCTCCTTAGGTCGCCTGCTGTAAAGCACACTGTGCCTGCCTCCCCTTGAGGACCTGAGGGTAATAACAGCTCCCACTTTGCTAGCTCAGATGATGGGACCATTCTTTGTTGGTTCCTGTAAATTAGTGGTTTTTAAGTGGCTCTCAAGACACTTTCAGGGTTCTGGGAGCCAAGCTGCTTTCATCATAACACTAGATGTTATTTGCCCTTTTCACTGTGTTGACATTTGCACGGATGGAGCAAAAGCAATGGTGTAAAGCCACTGTCACTTGAACACCATCAGCCCAGCGAGATCCAACTGTGCTAGCAGTTGCTGTGCTCCTCACCATTTTATAGGTGCAAAGAAATCGACACTAGTTTCCTTTTCAAATGTCTTCAATGAAGCAGTAAAAGACAGTAATTTTATTAAACTCAACCCTTGAGTACATTTCCTTTTACTATTATGTGTGACAAAATAAGAGAAATACAGGAAGTATGATTGGCGTCGTCATCTGCATTACTTGAGCAAAGCAGTCGTGCACTAAGCTGGCCTCTGTGGAACACCATCCTCATCTAGAGGCATTTTCTCTAAAGTACCAAAGGGATCCTCTCAAAACTGGCAGCATTTGTTGCCAGAGATATAATTTGAACTTTTAAGCAAAAATTGAACTTATATTTTTATTTGTTTATTGATTGATTTTTGGTCCTGGGGATGGAAGCCAGGGCTTACTCATGCCAACTGCATGCTCTACCACCGTGTGGCACCCCTGTTATGGTTTGGATATGAAATGTCCCCAGAAAAGCTCATATGTTAGTCAATGGAGCAGTGTTCAAAGATGAAGTGATTAGACTATGAGAGCTAAAACTTTATTGATGGATTAATCCATTTGATAGATTGATAATTGGGATAGACTACTGGGTGGTAACTATAGGTCAGTGGGGTAAGGCTGGAAGAAGCAGGTAGGTCACTGGGGGTGTGCCCTTGGGGGTTAGGTCTTGCCCCTGGTTCCCTGTTCTCTCTGCTTCCTGGCTGCGATGAGCTGAGCAGATTTCCTCCGACACACCCTTCCACCATGCTTTTGCCTTGGAGACGGCCAACCATGGACTGAACCTCTGAAACCGTGAGCCCAAAATAAGCTTTTCCTCCTCTAAGTTGTTCTTGTCAGACATTTTGGTCAGAGACAAAATGCTGACTAATGCAACCCCTAACCAAAATATTAAATTTCAGAGAATTCGTATGCCACTATGAGCCTACAGTTTCCTAGTCCCTGAAGAATTTTCTAATGAGATGGGTTATAATTTTTTTATGTTACATAATGAAATGTGTTAATATTTGGAACTCAGTGAACCACTGTTTTCCAACAGATCAATACTCATTTAAAAAATACATGTGGCTACAGGAGCCATGCGAAATGTAAGACAGACCAACAAATTGTAATGTAACAGAGTAAGAAAAGTTAAAAATCAGAATAGTTTCAGATTCCACATCACAACCAACCACCTGTTGAATTTTGGTGTATAATCAAGGAATATCCACAATTGTCTGAAAAAGCAATTATAATTTTCCTCTTTTTCCCAACTACCTATCTCTGTGAAATAAGATTTTCTTCATTTACTTCATCCAAAATAATATATCACAGCAGAGTAAATACAGAAGCAGAGAATCCACATGTCTCCTATTAAACCAGACCTTAAAAAGACAAGGCTTGTCTCCTTATAATTTTTTGTTTTGAAAAATATTATTTTTCATAAAAATATTTATGTTTACATGTTAGTGTTTAAAACATGTCCAAAAAGTCTTATTCCTTCAAGAGATGAGACTTAATACCCGTCCCCTTGAGTGTGGGCTGGACACAGTGAATCATTTATAACGAAGAGAATATGGTGGAGGTTACGGTATGTGATTCCCAAGGTCATAAAGGGCATGGTGGCTTCCTCTACTGCTTGGTGTGGTGAAAAAAGCCACCTGCCATGTGGAGAGGCTCCAGCCACAAAGAACTGAGGCCTCCCACCAACAGCCATGTAAGTGCTCCGTCTTGGCAATGGATCCTCCAGCCCCAGTTCAACCTGGAGAGGATTACCACCTTAGGAGAGATCTGGAGCTAGAACCTCCCAGCTAAGCTGCTCCTGGATTCCTGAGCCACAGGAATTTTATGAGACTGTAAATATTTATTCTTTTAAGCTGCTAAATGGTGAGCTCATCTGCTCTGCAGCAATAGATAATTAGGACTACAGATAATGGGTTTATTGTGGTGGCTTAATGAATGAATAAATATTTAATTCCTCAGCTGTGATTTCTAATACAGTAAATATGGACATATAGAGTCCAATCAAACGAAGGCTCTTATGGACTCCCAGCGTTTAAGAAAACAAAGAAGCTCCAAGACCAAAAGGTTGAAGACCACTGCCCCAAACTGCTCCTTTATTAAACTTTCCTCAGTTTACCCCACGTGAGAACCCTTCTTGTTTCCTTGATAAAACAAAACACAAATATTATCAATGACTAATAGTGTTCAAAGGGAGTATGGTGCTGAGGATTGAACCCAGGGGCCATCTACCACTGAGCTACAAACCCAGCTCTTTTATTTTATTTAACTTTTTGAGGCAGGGTCTTGCTAAATGGCCAAGGCTGACGTTGAACTTGTGATCCTCCTTCCTCAGCCTCCGGAGTGGCTGGGATTACAGGTGTGTGACATCACACCCAGCTAATTTTATCTCCTTAGTGTTTTTTTTTTTTTTTTTCCTGTACTTCAACGTTTTCTACAACAAGGATGCATTATTTTCATTTTGAGAGGAAAAGAACCTCTCCTCCTACCCCCACCCCCCCGTTTTGAGACAGAGTTGTTAAAAATCACCAAAAGTAAAAGTCAGAGCCTTTCCCATCAGTAAGTAGGCTGAGCAGCCCCTTGCAGAGCCCAGGTGTCTGCCAGTGTGCCTGAGGTCAGGAGAGGTTTGCAGGGTGAGTAGGAAGGTTCCAGCAGCCCCCAACTGACCTCGGTCAGAATAGCTCTTTCATCTGTTTTCATCTGTTTTACATATTGGGTTTCTGCATAATATTTCACACAAAGTTTCCACTGCTTTTTTTTAAAAAAAGGTTTGAAAACCTTTACTGTGAGAATAACACTTGAAGAGTTAAATTTAGAGTATAGAAGAATCACTCATTTTTCAAAATGTGAACAGAATTTCCATAAAGAAAACCATACACATTCTGAGAGAAAAACTGAAGCCCTAATAACAAACATCAGTGGTTTCAAAAAAGTCTGGGTGGCTTGAAAACAAGTACGGGAGGGTACGGGACTCATCTGGGGACCCCCAAAACCAAAGGCCCGAGGCCAGCAGAAACCCCAGGGTCCACACAGCCAAAACAAGCATATTAGAAGCACAGGCGAGTGGTTTCCTGTTCACTGGGGGAAACTAAAGTAGGAGGTGCCAGGACCACCTGGTTAAGAGCAGAGCTTTGGAGAAAACCAATCTGGGTTGAGTCCTGAGTCTGACACTAAGTCCCACGAGACTTTGTCAAGTGACAGCTCTCTGAGTTTCCAGTTCCTCATCTGTGAATCCAGGTGGGAGAATGTAACATGGTGCTGCCAACTCAGAAAACCATTCAGCCCTTTAAGTTCCACAGAAATACACCCCAGGACCCAGCAATTCACTACCCTAAAGGTCACCACCCCAAAGAAACGAAAATGTGTCCCCACACAAAGACCCGCACACACAGGTCCACAGCAGCGTTTCCATCATAACCAAGAACAGAAACAATCCCAACGATCACTAGCCGGGGATTGGAGGGGACGGGCCACTTGGGCACATCTATACAACAGACTAGTCGCTACAGGGCAATAAGAAGGAAGCAGACCACAGCCTGGTGGGGACCTTGAGGACATTACCCTACAGCCAAGAAGGCTGTCACAAGGGACTGTATGACTCCATGGAAGCTGAATTCCAGAAAAGGCAAATGTTCAGAGGCAGGAGGTAGATTGGAGAATGCCTGGGGCTGGGGACAAGCCCTGGGAGGGACTGCACAGGAGCAAGAAGCTTCTTCTGGGGGTAGAGAAATGTTCCAAGACTGGATTGTGGTAATGGATGCTCAACTGTAGAATTTGTAGAAAATCACTGAATTTGTACACTTAAAACGGGCACATTTTATAACAGGCAAATTAAACCCAAGCTATTTTTTAAAACAGGGCTTGATTCTCTAACCTCAAAGAGTTATTGTGAGGATTAACCACGATGACACATATAAAACAGGCTGCCTGATACAAAGTAAGCACATGATAAACAATAATGATGACCATCAGAATATATAATAATAAGAGAATATGCAATAATAGATAAATGTAGAAGCAACAATTATATCACTTATCTACTTCTTTTCATATCGTTTCAACATTTGCCAATTCAATTTAACACTCCAACAACTCTACGAAGCAGGTATATTATTATCATCCTCATCTTTATAAATGGGAGAGACTGAGACACAGAGAAGTTCAGTCATGTTTCTAAGAATGCACAGCAACTAAGTGGTAGAGCTGGAAGTTGAATCCTGGAGGTCAAACAGCAGTCTGTACTCCTAGCCTGGATACTATGTGCCTCTTGGTAAATGTCAGCTAGGGATTGAGTTTCTGCTCTAACTAGTGATGCAAGTGGGATGCAGAAAAGGCTCCCAGATGGCTCCCAAAGAAGGTCATCAGACCCAACCTGAAGAGGTAGAGGAGTTAGGGGAAGAGTGTTTCAGACAGAGGGAGTTGCATATGTGAAGGTGCGAAAGAAAAAGAACTCAGAGCCGCAGTGGCACAAGCCTGTAATCCCAGCACTT
This sequence comes from Geosciurus inauris, assembly GCA_004024805.1. Lineage (NCBI taxonomy): Eukaryota > Metazoa > Chordata > Mammalia > Rodentia > Sciuridae > Geosciurus > Geosciurus inauris. The sequence continues at coordinate 49,274 of PVHX01001645.1, forward strand.
AGGGAGGCTGAGACAGGAGAATCATGAGTTCAAAGCCAGCCTCAGCAACGACGAGGCACTAAGCAACTCAGTGAGACCCTGTCTCTACATAAAACACAAAATAGGGCTGGGGATGTGGCTCAGTGGTCGAGTGCCCCTGAGTTCAATCTCCAGTACCAAAAAAAAAAAAAAAAAAAAAGAACTCAGGCAGGGTACACAGGAGGAGCTAGCAGGCACTGGATCCACCTGGCTGGGTAGGGGAGGATGCTCTGGGACTCAGGCAGGTCAGAGGTCAAGGACATTAGCCTAAAGGTAATGGGGGCCAGAGAAGGAAATTCAGTGAGTCCCCCTGTGCTGCCTCTCCCTGGGAACAAGTCACACTCCGCAGGCAGGTGAGGAAGGTTGACTCAGAGGATGCTCTGAGCTCAGCCAAGCGGGGGAGCTGCCACCCCATGCTCCCACCCTCCTGTGAGCTAACACCCCGGCAGCCTCCCAAACACCGGCTCTACATCAAGCAGAAGCTGTTCCCAGCCAACCGGGAGCAGTAAGCTCTGCCATGCTGCCTGGAAGCTGAGCATAGCCCAGGAGGATCGAAAGCTGACTGACAGGCTGGCATCACACCTGCCACAAATCCAGGGGCACCTCCAGCCCCACCCCCATAGCATGGCACAGAGCACAGCACTCGGGCCCCTCTATCCTCACTTACCAGTCCCCAGAGTCAAGGGGACCAGCTCACAGTGTCTAGCATTTTCTTTCTCATGCAAATTGAATACCCTTTGATTCAGTTCTTCCATTTTTCAACATCTGTTCTAGACAAATATTTGCATGTACATTCACTGTAAATGTTCACAAAACATTCACTGTGGCAAAAGAAAAACTACCAAAAAAACCTCCATGGTCATTGATAAGAAACCAGTGCAAAAATTCTGGTGAAACCATCCTATGGAATACTACACAGCAGTTAAGATGAATAATGCAGAGCGATTGCCCAATGCATGTTCTAGCATGAAAATATCTCCAAGACATATTGTTGGGTGATTAAAAAAAGAAAAATTGCAGAATAATGTATCCAAGATTCCAGGATGTCACCACTTATGTAAAAGCTTTAAGAAAAAAAAAAAAAAAACCTCTGTTCTATATCTCTCCAAGTCCACAAATATATAGGTAAATGAAAAAAAGGACTGGAAGGAAATACATCAAACTAATAAGCAATGATCAGAGAAGAGGGAAGGATAAAAGGAAGCGCATAGAGGGAAAGAGGGAGGGGACTTGTGACTTAGTACATTTCTGTTGCTGGAATTTTTTTTTTTTTTTGTACCAGTGATTGAGCCCAGGGGTGCATAACCACCTAGCCACATCCCCTGCCCATTTTCTTTTTTTATTTTGAGACTGGGTCTTGCTACATTGCTTAGAGCCTCACTAAGTTACTGAGGCTGCTTTGAACTTGGGATTCTCCTGCCTCAGCTTCCTGAGCCACTGGGATGACAGGCATGTGCCACCAAACCCAGCTGCTGTTGGATTTTTACAAGAAGAATGTGTTTGTATATATTTGGGTTCTTAAAAACATTTAAGTCTGTTGTTTAAACATTCATAGAAAAAGCGTGTTAAATTTACCACTATTCTGATACAGGGCTCAGGGTAACTTTTCCAAAAGCTGCATAATTACTGACAGACCTTCTTGCAAGCAGTCATTTAGGACTCCATGCTATACATTTAATAAATTGGGCCCAGGGAGATGAAATGAGCTGCTCAAGGTCACAAGCAGGGCTGTGGGGGAGGCACAGACTGACCATTAACCTCCAAGTCCAGTACTTTTTCTAACGAGAGCACATGACAGCCACCAAGGGGTGTGGCCACCTGTGCTGAAACCACGCAGCCAGCTCACAGGGCCTCTGAAAAGCCCCTTGGGTAGGGGAGATGGGGCTTTGTCAGGGAGGAAGGGAGTAAAGATATGTGGGGAGAGAAGAGCTGATGAACCACCGCCCCCATCAAAAATTAGACATCATGATGAGCCGCCCACTGAGTGGGATGGGGCTGCCACGTCACTCGGCAAGCCACACGTGGGAAGGAGCCTCAGGGCCACGTCCCCAAGCCTGAGACTCATGCCTCTCCGGGGCTGCTCACCCCCTGCGCTCAGCCGAGCTGCCTCCATTTGAAAATGTGCCTGCCTACTTCCTAGAGCGCCTGGTACGTGGATGAAAAGGGAATTTTGTTTTCAGAGTCCCAGAACCTGAGGCACAAAGTGAGCACGGGTGGCATAAGCTTACCCAAACCGCAGGGACCCAAAGAGTCTTAGATTCTCGATTTTGTTCAGTTTGGAATATTTGCATATACATAATGAGAGATCTCGAGGATTCGCTTAGGTTTCACTTACACTTAATAGACATAGCTTGAAGGTCATTTTATTCAATATTTTTAGTGCCCCTGCATTTTAACTGCAACTCAGGTGTGGAATTTTCTACTTGTAGAGTCAAGTTGGCTCTTGGAAATTCAAATTTTGGAGTATTTCAGATTTTGGGGATTAGGGGTGCTCCACCTGTAAAATCCAACACCCTTGCGTGTTGTCAGTGCCACCACCCCTCAGCTCTTTGATTGACTGCGTTTGTGCCATATGGAGTGTGTATGGAGGGGCCCGGAAACCCAGCTAGGCCTCTCCAGGGACACCAGAAAGGCTTAGTATTCAAGGATGGGCTGCCCAGGGGATCAAAGGACACATGCACAAACTGTGGAAGACAATAAGCAGGCATGACCCTCCCAGCACATGCCCAGAGAAGAAGGATTGAGTCACGGATCCTCCCCTCGTGCCTACAATGGGAGGCAAACCAACAACACCATAGGCAGAGACCAGAGCTTGGATCCTGGGGATTCTGATCCTGCTCTGCCACCGGTCAAGGTCTTAAACCTCTTTGAGTCTGTTTCTCCATCTGTAAAATGGGTGTCATTATACATGGCTCTCACATATCATGACATCTGGATCATGGGATATATAATAATAGTAATATAATTAAATGAAATGTAACAAGTAGCCAGGTGCAATGGCGCACACCTGTCATCCCAGCAATTCGGGAGGCTGAGATGGGAGGATCGCAAATTCAAGATCAGCCTCAGCAACTTAGTGAGACTGTCTCAAAATAAGAAAATTAAAAAGGACTGGGGATATAGCACAGTGGTAGAGCACCCCTGGATTCAATCCCCAGTATCCCCCCAATATGTGTATATATAGCATAAGGGACCATTCCAAGAATATCACAGGTATTACCTAATTTAATCTCCACAACAAGCCCTTAAGGTGGATTCTATTATTATCTTCATTTTACAGAGGTGGAAACTAAGAACAGGGAGTGAAGGGATTGTTCTACTGCCAGGGTCACATAGGGAATCTAACTTTTAGGCTGATCCAGGCTCTTAACCACCCCCTGCACCAGTTATGTCTACAGGGAGGGCTAAGAAACGAGACCAGCATACAAAGGTCAGGTGTCAGTACAGAGGAAGGGCTTCAATGTGCAAGATCTTACTAGTGTGGGGCTCTGGAAGGGAGAAACCAGGTCCTACTTAGTCATTACTCTATCTAGAATGGTAATGTGCAGGAAATAGGTTGTCAGTAAACATTTGTGGGAAATTAGGAAAATTATTATGGCATTCATTAGCCAAAGGTTGGAATCCTTGTTTCTCAAAAATAGCCTAAGACAGGTGCAGTGGCCGGCCGTGGTTCCAGCACTTGGGAGGCTGAGGCTCGCTTGAGCCCAGGAGTTCGAGACCAACAGAGGCCACACAGGGAACCCTCGGCTCAGCAAAAGAAAGAAAAATAAAGTCTAAGATGTGGTCAAAGATTCTCCTCTTAGGCCAGATGGAGCTGCCTGAACTCGGGACAGGTTCTGCAGAAACTTCTGCCGCGCAGAACCCGGAATCCAGGGCCCAAACCCCAGCAAGCACAGAGACGCCTACCTTCTTCGGCGTCGTTCCGCAGCGAGGCCTCCAGCAGTGCCACGCTGGCCTCGAAGGACACCTTCTTGCGGCGGCCACCGGCGCTGCGCTTCCGCTCGTGCTTGCGCTTGCGGTGCTGCAGGTCCTGCTCGTACTGCGCCCACTTCTTCAGCTGCTGGGCCCGGCGCTTCTGGGCGGCGCGCAGCCGCTCCAGCGTGGGCACCTTCTCCAGCAGCTGCAGCTCGGTCAGCAGGTCCACGTGGCTGGCCATGGCCACCGCGCCACCCAAGTGCCCTGAGGGCTAGCGCAGTGCGCCCGGGGCCGGGGGAGCACGGGGGCTCCGGAGGGGCTGGGGCCTCATGGTGGGACCTGTGGCAGGGAGAGAGTGACGGGCTCGTCAGACTCCAAAACTAAGATCTGATCATGTCACCCTGCCACCCCATGTTCAACCCCTTTAGAGGCATTTTTTTCATTGCTCCTGGGATAAAAGTGCAAATCCTTAGAGTGGATTGCAAGTTGCAAAGTCTGACTGTGTTGGGTAAAGTGGCCGCTAGAGTCACAGGTGGCTGCTCAAATTTAAATCAATTAAAATAATTCAGTTCCTCAGTTGTACTAGTCACTTTTTTTTTTTTTTTGGTACCGGGGAATGAACTCAGGGGCACTCGACCACTGAGCCACATCCCCAGCCCTATTTTGTGTTTTATGTAGAGACAGGGTCTCACTGAGTTGCTTAGCGCCTGGCTGTTGCTGAAGCTGGCTTTGAACTCGCAATTCTCCTGTCTCAGCCTCCCAAAGTGCTGGGATTACAGGCATGCGCACCGCGCCCAGCTTGCACTAGTCACATTTTAAGTGAGCAAGAGCCACATGCTTCTAGTGGCTACCATGCTGGATAGCACAAAGAGCAGTTCCCTATTATTCCAGAAAGTTCTATTGGACAGTGGTGGTGGTCCTCTTCTCCAGAAGAGGTGGTTCTCCAAACCACCTAATAAGAACTATGAATTTCCAGTTTTCTTATATAAAGTCATCGTATTTTAAGGATTCAGGTATGTGGGTATTGGAAACAGAGGGGTGCCCATGGGCTCAGAACATGACGGGGGCTGCAGAACCCAGAAAATCTGGAGACTATGCAAGCACCCACATAGAAGCCAAGTCCTTGGAAATAGGAATACCTAATACTTCTGCACAAGGCTCTTTTGTTCTGCTCATTATAGGATGCAAGTTGTTATGGAGATAGGACAGGCAGGACCAGAAGGAAATCAGAAGATAAAATATGTTACTGATGTGGTTCTCAAAGTATGGCCTGGGAACACCATGGGGAACCCCTGAGGCCCTTTTAAACCATTCTGAAGGTCAAAACTGTTTGAGTAAATAGACTAAGCTGTTATTATTAACCTTCTCCACTCTCATTATCTCACAAACACACAGAGGTTCCCAAAGCCACATGACAGATGACATGGCAACAGATTAAATGTAGAAAGAGGTATGAGACATTGCTAGTGGAACCGCAAGTTAGTACAACCACTCTGGAAAACAGTAGGGAGATTTCTCAATAAAACTAGGAATGGAACAAAAATATGACCCAGCTATCCCACTCCTTGGTACTTATCCAAAGGAACTCAAATCAGCATACTATAGCTATATAGCCACATCAATATTTACAGCAGCACAATTCACAAGAGCCAAATTATGGAACCAGCCCAGCTGTCCATCAATAGATGAGTGGATTAAGAAAATGTGGCATATATATACAATGAAGTGTTAGTCATAAAGAAGAATGAAATTATGGTATTTGCTAGTAAATGAATGGAACTAGAGAACATCAAGCTAAGTGAAATAAGCCAGACTCAGAAAATAACGAGTGGAATGTTTTATCTAATATGGGGAACTTATAGCAAAATCAGGGGAAAAGAAGAGGGGGGATAGGATATCATAAAGATATAGTGGAAACTGGGTGTAGTGGTGCACACCTGTAATCCCAGCACTTAGGCAGGCTGAGACAGGAGAATCGCAAGTTCAAAGCCAGCCTCAGCAATGGCGAGGCGCTAAGCAACTCAGTGAGACCCTGTCTCTACATAAAACACAAAATAGGGCTGAGGATGTGGCTCAGTGATCGAGTACCTCTGAGGTCAATTCCCAGTACCAAAAAAAAAAAAAAAGATATAGTGGAATAGAAGAAGGAGATTGAGAGGGAAGAAGGAGAGACAGGAAAGGGGAGGAAATGCAGTATGAATTTAACAAAATCGTGCTATGTGCATGTATAAATATACCACAGTGAATTCCACTTTTATGTACGTGTATAAAGCATTGATCAAAAACAAATAAATGAGTGAAATGAAGCTCAGTAGAGGAAGAATAGGGGGTGGGAGCAGAGGAAGGAATGGAGAGGGCACTAGGGACTGAAATGAAGAAAAAAATTCTATGCATGTATGGTTTTGTCAAAATGAAACCAGCTATTATATGTATAACTAAAATGCTCTAATAAAAAAAAAGGTATGAGAATCCAGCTATGAAGCCAGACATAAAGAGACCTACTAAAGTCTTTAAATAATGCCACTTTGCTCAATAACTTTCTTGTTTTGGAAAATAGTTATACATTGTTATATTTTTATAACTGTCTAATAAAATATGTTGTAGGTTGTTGTATTGTTATAACATATGACAGGTTTATTATTTTAAAGGACAATACTATTTTTTAATCTCAGTATTCATTTATGCTAAGATTAATATTGATGGATATAATTCACAAAGACTAAAGTTCTTCAGGATCCTCAACTTAAGGGCCCTAAGACCAAAAAGTTTGATAACTGGTGAACTACTGGGACCTAGAAAATCCTAGTTGAAGTTTCCCTTTTTAGATAACATTTAAAAGGAAAAAGGAAAAAAAAAGCACACCTCTTGTTCTCATGGGTCTCCAGCATAAGGTCAGCAAAATCTCAGAGTCTGGCTCCAACTGGTCTGCATGTCAGCACAGACAGTCCGGATTCTCAGACAGAGAAAAGGGGTCTGAGGACAATCACCTGCACCTCGGGAGCTCACCAGTGGGAGAGATGGTTCTTCAGGTCTCTTCCAGTCCTGAGACTGCAGGGCATACCAGCAGATGGGCACAAGGTAGCTTGGCAAGACTCATGGGGCAAAGGTCCAAGGGGTCTGAGTGGATGTGACCTCAAGTATGAACAATACAATGGCAAGCTCAGCAGGAAACAAGCCAACCAGCTCTGGTTCCCCTTGGTTTGGTTTCCTTTTGATTTTTTAAAATTTTTTTAAACCTTTATTTTACTTATTTATGTACTTCGTATGTGGTGCTAAGGATTGAACCCAGTGCCTCATGCATGCGAGGCAAGCGCTCTACCACTGAGCCATAACCCCAGCTCCTCCTTTTGATTTTTGTTTTGAATCCCTTGAAGTCCTTCTTAAATCAATTAAATACACTTTTTATTTGAGATCATGGTAGCTTCACACGCAGTTGTAACAAACAATAGAGATCCCAGTACACTTGACTCAGTTATCTCAAAAACTACTGTGCAATGTCACAGGCAGGAACCGGACATTGATCCAATCCACCAATCTCATTCAGATTTCCTGACCTTACCCGCACTCATTTGTACCGGTGTGTGTTTCCATTTATGCAATTTTATCAATGTGTCCACCATCACCGTCAGGGTGTGTTATGGTTTGGATGTGAGATGTCCCCCAAAAGCTCACAGGTAAGACAATGCAAGAAGTTTCAGAGGAGAAATGATTGGGTTGTGAGAGTCTTAATCCAATCAGTGATCTAATCTCCAGATAGGGATTAACTGAGTGGTAACTGAAGTGGCAGGCTGTGGCGGGAGGGGATGGGAATGGGGGCGTGGCTATGGGGTATATATTGGTATCTGGAAAGTGGAGTCTCTCTCTGCTTCTTGATCACCATGATGTGAGCTGCTTCCCTCTGCCACACATTCCACCATGATGTTCAGCCTCATCTCAAGCCCTGAGAAATGGAGCCAGCCTTCTATGGACTAAGACCTCGGAAGCCGTGAGCCTTCAAATAAACTTTTCCCCTTCTATAGTTGTTCTGGTCAGATCCTTGAGTTACAGCAGCGAAAAAGCTGACTAAAACAGGGTGCGAACAGCTCCATGGCAACGAAGATGCCGCATGCCAATCCCCCATCTCCTTTTCTAAGCAGCCCCAAACCCACTGCTGTCCCTGCTCATGGCAATCACTAATCTGTCCCTCATCTCTATAATTTTGTCATTTCAAAATATATTACACAAGTAGAAACAGCAGGTAAGGTGGCCTTTGGGGGCTTCGGCTTTGTACCCTTTGAGATTCATTCAAGTTGTCACTCATGTTCATGGTTCATTTTCTTTGGTTGCTGAGTTATATTCCATTTTTAGGAACAGACCCTACTTTGTTTAACCTTTCACCCCTTGAAGAACATCTGGGTTGTTTCCAGTTTGGGGTTGTTACATTCATACACAGGGTTTTGAGTGAACAAGTTTTCATTTCCCCAGAGTCCAGCTGGGGGGTTGTCTGGTCATTGCACACTGCATTTAAAAAGAAACCGCCAAACTCCTCTTCAGAGGGATTGGTTCCCTCCAGCGATGTGTAAGTGATCTAGTTTCACCACCAGTGTACAGTGTGGTCACTGGCTTGTATTTTAGCCATTTAGATTCCTATTTTGTCTACTTTTTTATATGGAATTCAAGTGTTGAATTTACAGCCACATGGTTCTATTGTAATGGTCAGACCCCACCAGATCTGAAGGACCACTGGCTTGTCCTGCCCCACCTCCTCAAGTGGCCAAGCATTTCATGAACACTTGTTCTATGACAACCCTGATTCAGAGGTGGATCTGGGACCACTTCTAAGAATTCCCTCCCTCTCTATCTCTGTCAACATATATATGAATCCACTTAATCCTCCCAACAACCTAATGAAGTTGGTATTATTATCATGCCCATTTTCCAGATAAAACAGAGAGATTAATTAACTTACCCAACATCACACAGTTAGGAAATAAAAGAGCTAGTCTCCCTGGGGTTATCAGATAAGGCTCTTCAGAATAGGGGACAATAGGATTTTGATTTGAATCTCAAAAGATGAGCCCTTTGCCAGGTAAGAGGAGTAGAGGAGCCAAGAAGGCGTCTGGTAATGTCCAAAGGCATGCAGAGAGGCTGGCCACAATGGAGGGAATTCTGGAAAACTCACACCAACGTGGCCTGGAAACGAACAAATGAGGGGCTGATTTTCAAATGGAGTCTAATTGTCCTAGAGAGGACAGGGCTGCCCAGACCAAAGGATCAAGGAAGTTTTGGAGATAGTGAAGAGGAATTTGTGGCTATGGGCCAGACTTAACCAGAAACACCCTATGGTCCACATTACACTTGTTGGTTGGTTTGATTTTAGTCCAGATCATGTTTTGCAATATCTTAACTCTTCACTCCATGGAAAGCATGGAGATTTTATATCCAACAGTGGGGTTTTAGCTTTTCTTAGAAACATTTCAATATCTGGCCATGCTGGGCTCACCTGGCAACCAGCAACGTGCCCAGAGAGGGCTGCTCCCTTTGGAGCACATACCCTCTGATTTGCCCCAGTCCCCACACTCCCCAATTCTCCCACCTGACCTTGTGCATTACTTGTCATCACTCACCAGCTCCTACAGTCATTTGAGTTGGCAAATCCTGCCTTAGACAGAATGATGACTCCAAATATCCAGGGCTGCAATCTGCCCGAGAGAAGAAAGACAGACTATGAGTCTCCCCAGTGCAGAACAGGACCAGGAGACAGGGGAGTAGTTGTGTGCACTCCAAGAAAGACAACTGGTCTCCAGAGTTGTCCAACAAGCCCTTCACACAGGTGCTCACAGTCCAACACAACAGCTTTCTCAGAAGGTAGCAAGTTCTCCATCACTCACTGGAAGATTAATTTCCACTGATAGTAGGCAGACCTGAGTATTCTCTAAGATTCCTTTCAACCCTGAAATTCTATACAGTTATTCACTTCTTCATTATGATTACTGATCACCTATGAGGTAGGAGGTCCCCCAAAACATGCCAAGAGTAAAGATAAGAATAATCATACCATTCATTCACACTGTTAAAGCACTTGACCCCTTTCAAAGACCTTCCCCCACCATCATCCCAGACAAGTGTTCCCCCAAGTGTGCAAAAAAAAAATCTACATGAAGGGAATTATCAAAAGCCTGGGAATGGGATTCAATATAATGTAGACCTGCCCAGAAAGGTATAGTATTTTGTTTGATTAGTTGGTTGGTTTGGGTTTTTTGTTGATGTTGTTGTTGTTTATTTGGTTTTGGGCTTTTTTGCAGTACTGGGGATTGAACCTAGGAGTGCTTTACCACTGAGCTACCTCTCCAGCCCTTTTTATTCATTTTTTTTAAATTTTGAAACAAAGTCTTGCTAAATTGCCCAGGCTGTCCTCAAACCTGTGATCCTCCTTCCTCAGCCTCCCAAGTCAATGGGATTACACGCGTGCACTGCTTCATTTTTAATCTCCCAGATTTTCTGAAGAAGAAGGTGTCAATCTCGAGCTAATCAGTCCTTCACATCTTTATAACCATATCTGTCTCCCTCCTAAACAAAGAGAAAGGTGACCTCAGGCTCCTACCCTAGGGCCAGCCACAGTATACAGGATAAAATGCAATAACATTGTTTTGTTTTCTACGGATTTGTCAGTATAGTCACTGTTTATTTATGGCAGTGATGTAAAATTTCCTTTTAAATAAATCTATTTCAGTCTAAACCCAGCAAGTTAGTAGTAAAGAAAAATTAAATAATGATGGTATTTAGTGTTGGCAAAAAATATAAGTGACTGACATTTGGGAAACCCGCCTCACCACTGAGTCTCATGACAGCAATCTTGTAAGAGAAGCACTCACAAAGACAATAGTCATTTGGCAAATATTTATCAGGCATCTACCGCATGCCAAGAGTGTGCTAGGGCTGAGGATAGGGCAGAGTAAAAGACAGACATGGCCCCTGTCTAACTGATGAATGACAAAACAAGGGCACAAGGGAGTGGGTGACATGCTCTAAGGACACAGAGAATGAGCAGCAACTCACCTTGGGGCCTGGTCCCAGCAGACTGCTGTTCCCTCACGGCCCCAGGCAGACAGGAGACCCTCACTACAGTGCCCTCCTTGCTCTAGGCAAAAGAATTAAGGACAGTTGCCCAGCCCCCTGGAGAAAGGTGAGGACAATGTCTCCCAAGGGCCAGTAAAAGGGGCCAGAGCATATTTTCTCTAACTTTGCTCTGTCTGCCAGCCCCTCCCATCTTGCCCCTCTGGGTTCCCTGGAGCTGGGGCTCCAGGACAGGTCCCTCTTGACTGCTGGTTTTCAGGTGACCTAGTTTCCCCCAATAGACCCACACACCTCCTCCTGACCGCGTCTGAGAAAACCCTGTTTGGTCTAATTAAAGAATTGCCTGGTACTGCTAGCAGCAGCTGGGCGGTTCCCGAGACAGGGCACTGGCCTGGGTGCTGGTACAGTCCACAGAATCTATGACTCCAGTGGGATTGGAGTGGCCTTCTCATGAAACCTGGGCTTACCAGTCCACAGGTCCAGAGAAGGCCCCAGATGGTAATGAAAACATAGTCCCAGCTGCCCAGACCTGGGAGACTAAGTATAAACACTCAACAGGGTTCCCCAAGGAAGGCCACGTTTGGAGGAAAACCAGCTGCATGGAGACATTTTAAACCCAGTCTGTTGTGGGAATGTCCAGACCATCCTCCATTAACTGGACCTGTGGAACTATAAATCAACAGCGGGGCTGGACTGGCAAGTTGGGAGGGGTCTGCAGAGGACAGGTTGGGCGAGATCATCAAGGAAGTGTGTGTGATTTGAGAAGAGAAATCAGAGGACAGGGGAAATTGGGTGGGGTACCTAATTTTTCCAGCATCTGGGCAATGAACCACAATAGCTTAATTATAGCCAACAGGAAGTTTGAGGCCAAGCACTTGACCCTTGGGGAAGTAGGAACAGGCTGTGGAGGTGTCCTCACCTCTTCCCCTGGAGCCTTGATGTAGCATGTTGGCTAACAAAGTCTGAACTTGACTCCTCTTCCTGCACAAACTGACCCCTGCTGTCCCCAGAGGGAGAAACTACACATCTAGAGAAGCAGAGGCTCAGCTCCAGAAGGCTGGCCCTTCCCCCACCTGCCCCACACTTGACTCCTGAACTACATCCCTGATTCTTGTTATCTTTGATTTTGAGACAGAGTCTCTCTAAGTTGCTGAGACCAATCTGGAACATACAATCCTCCTGCCTCAGCCTCCTAAGTATCTGGGATTATAGGCATGTGCCACTGCACCCAGCTGGCCCTTGTTAGGGAAGGTGAGGAGGTGTACCAGGGCTTGATGGGGAGGTAGAGGTAGGGGGTGGGCAGGATGCTCTACAGAACCCCCTCATCATTACCCCCAAGTAAAAAGCTATTACAGAGTGTTCTTTGGGGAATGCAGACGCCTCTGAGGGAACAACCAGAGCCTGGTTCAGGTGGGGATCTGTCCAACTTTTCCGTTGTCATTCCTTACTGGGCCCTAATTGGCCAGAACTTACTACCAATGACATGAGCCCAGCCACAGTGATTGGCTGAGGTGCTGTCTTGATTTGCCCCAATCAGACGCTCTCCCTTCCCACTCCGGGTGAACTGGAAGCGTGAAGCCCAGTTGCTGCTGGAAGCCAATCTTGGATGTCACTAACACTTGAAAGTGACAGGAGAGAAGCAGGGTCCTTTAAAAAGCTTCTGCACTTCAGCTGTCCAAACCAACAAAAACCTCCTATATTATTTAAGCCAGTTGAATTGGACTTTTTTTTTTAAAGTTATGTCCCCAAGTCACCCTAACAGAGAGCAATGATGTGCTTTCAGGGTAGCAGGCATAGGGACCCCAGGAGGAACTGTGGCCTATAGTGAGATGAGTGGCCTCTTGCTGGGGCACATTACCAGATACCTCTACTCCCCTCTACAATGACCATTTCTGGCCCTTCAGGCCCAAGTAGAGGGCTAGCCTTGAGGGAGGATGGAAAGATCGAAGCCAGGTTCCCATAACAGTCCTGCCCACCAAGGACTACACACTGGGGATTGAACCCAGGGCCGTGAGCATGCCGGGCAAGGGCTTTGCCACTGAACTACATCACCAGCCCCCTGTGCCTCCTGAATTCCAGGGGAGCAGCTGGTTGACACATCTCTGGATTCAAGCCAACAGCTTTGAGAAAAACAACATGAAGGAAGGTGAATTCAAATTGGAGAGACTTTAAAACATGAGTCAGAAAGCATTTCAAAGTTCACACTGTTAACAGAAAACGTTAAGATTTTGTTCCTGGTTCTTCAGCCATTCTTTCCTGCACAATCTTGGCAGCTGTCTGGGGGAAGGCCGTGAGTGCTTTTCTGCTCGTGTTTCCTGCACCATTGAGCACGAGGGGAAAAAGGAAAACAAAACAAACAGCCCGGCTCTCCTCCTCCTCTGATCTCACTTGGGACCTACTTTCTCTCCTAAAGGACACACACCCCCGCCCTCCCACAACACATGTCTTTGAATAATAGCATCATTTTTTCAGCATAATGATGCTTTACTCATGAGCAAAGAGACTCCTGGGACGCTTGGTGCTCCCAATATCTGAATTAGAAATTGTCCTTGTCCCCTCACCTCACTTTCACTGATGGTCCTATTCCTGCTGGGAGGAACCTCCTAGTGTGGAGTCTGTTGTGGGACCCGGGTCCCCACAAGCCAGCTCTCTAAGTCTGCTTCTCCCAGCTTTGCTTCATTCATTCAGATCTCTGAATGGCAGCACTGGGCTTGGCTCCAACTGGTCACTGCCCCCCAAAGCCCATTTATAGGACTTTGTGTTCATAGAGGGGAAGCAGGGTTCAAACTCAGGAGCCCCAAGGGAATAAAGATGGTCGAGCAACTAATAGACCTTGAGCTCTCTCAGGAAAAGAACCAAGTCCAGCGTTGGGATAATAAGGCCATCATAGATAGTCACATTGGGAGCGGAGGAAGCGTTAGGGTCACCCACAGGCAGTAGGAAGCAGCAGGAGGAGCCGAGCATGAAGAGAAACCATCTAACAAAGCTGACAGTTCAACAGAGCCTGGCCATGGCTACTCATGAGTCTGCTGAGAGAGAAGATCCAGGTCAGGCAGTAGACAGGACTGGGCCAGTGAGCCCCAATTTTGGCCTGGAGAGAGATGATCATATCGAAAGTGAGCATCTATCATGTCTGTCTGCAAGTCGGCATTTGATAACTGATGGTCAAGACAACCTGGAGGGACCCACGTAGAAGCTGATTGGCATTTTGGATCGGTTCTGCCTGTGAAAGTGACGCAGGCTTCTCAGGCTCAATTTCAGGAAAAGTTCAAAACAGCCACAGCCCACACAGGTGAAGGAAACCCCATGACCATACCACTCCTCCGTGCTCCATGTCCCCCTACGAACCTGAACCCAGAGAGGTGTGCTAAGAATACCAGTGTGGAGGAGGCTGCAGGGGCCAGAACCTAGGTGCTAAGGACTAAAGGGGGCACATAAGGCTGAGAGGATGGCTACAAACATCCCACGTGACTGTGTCAGTCACAGTCAAGGTGCTAAACCAAACCAAAGAAGCTTATGTAAGAGCTAAGCACAGGGAAATGGGAGTCAGGTTGCAAGGGTGGTTTCTCCAGACCCATAGGTTTGCAATCCACTCCTCTGCAAGACGATGAAAAAATCCGCTTTGCAGCTGAAGGGATCATTTTCCAAAGGAGGCCACCTGTGACCACAGAACATCCTCCTGGGTTACAGAGGGAGAAAACAGGAATGGTTATTTGCTTTGGCTAGGCCTGGAGTAGCCTCCATCTCCTCTGCTGCTCTCTCTCAGCCGACGTCCTTGACCAAGCTTTCTTCTCTTATGTCAACTCTTAGGTTGGTGGTGGCTGCTTAAAGCACTGGGAGGAGAGGAAATTCTGTTCGGGGGGTAACAGTGTCTGACAGGGCTAAAGACGTGGGAAGCAGAGGTGTGTACACCAAGTGTGCGATCTGGGCTACATCATGCTTGCCTCCACCTGGAGTTCAGTATTGGCCTTTACCCCAGAGGTTGAAACACTCTAGTCTTAAACATAAGCATCTAGAATGTTATCAAACAGAGTGGCAAGACCCCTCAAATCCCAGGATTTCATCCAGATAACACCACAAAATCACTGTGGCCTTAATCAAGAACACCTGAGGCTCACCTGCCTTGGGCTGGTGAATGAACAACTGGTACTCCATCCTGCGAAGGGGACTGGATCCAGCTGCTAGGAAGCAGTGTGCTGAGCCAACTCAAAATAAGGATGGCAGCCCCTGTAGCTGCCTGCCATGTGTCCCAGCACCCTCCCTGAAGTGGAGGGGGATGCCACGCTACTAGTAACTAGATGAAGTCTACTTTTGAAGGGGAGGGGGAAGGGCACCGCCACCATCTGACCCACCCCTCTCCACCTAGATCCAGGGATCACTGCCTCGTGATTCCCCGCATATTGGGTTCCACATCGCATCCTACATAAAAGAGGAAGAGGCCTCTGATCTGATCACTAATCAGATCTCTCTCCACTCCAGGAACCTCACAAATATCCCTAGAGAGCCACCTCCTCACTGTGACTCCCTGCTTTTTTTTGGTACCAGGGATTGAACCCAGGAATGCCAACCACTGAGCCACATTCCCAGCCCTTTCTACTTGTTATTTTGAGACAGGGTCTCACTAAGTTGCTGAGGCTGGCTTTGAACTTGTGACCTTCCTGCTTCAACCTCCCAAGTCACAGGCGTGCGTCACAGTGCCCAACTCTCCTGCCCATCAGCCAGTGGCATTCTTAGCCAGTTAGGAAGTAGCTGAGGTGCAAATTTTTCAACTTTTCATAGAGATTATTCACTGAGGTTTAAAGAATAATTCCAAGGAAGCAAGGACAGTAACAAGCAGCGAGTTAAACTTGAAGGAGAAAGTCCTACCTGGAAGATGAAAGAACGAGACACAGAAGGGAGACGGCAAAGCAGAACTGATTCCAATTCACGACACAGCCAGTAAGTGCAGATGTGTGATTCTAACTCAGGTCTAACTCAAATCCTATGTATGTTACAGCAGAAGGAGAAGAAATAACTAGGAAAAATGCTAAAGAACCATAAGGGTTTTTTTTTAAAAAAAGAGCTTCCATGAGAAATGCAAGATTTTAGAAAATCCACAGTGTTAGCAATCAGAAAGAGAAGAGGACATTTTGGCTAAGAAACCAGACGGAACAATTTGTAATAGAAAAAATACTTGCTGAAACCAGTGGACAGCAAAATGTATGCTAATGAAACTAAAAGTGAGCATTTTCGACCTGGTAAAACTAGGTTAAACTACGTGCATGAAATGAACCCAGAGATAAGAGAATGGTAAGAATGAAAGCTTTATGCACAGTGTCCCTTCTACCCATCTAGCGCTGTGCATATAACACCGCCTGGCATCTTTTCACCAACTCTGAAAATGTAGGTGTTATCCACATTTCCAAAGAGAAGGTCAAGCCTCAGAGAGATCAAGGCACTAGTAAGTAAGGGCTGGTGTTCCAGCTGTTTGCAGTTGGATTAGCCCAGGATCTGTTTGATGGGTCAGTGCCTGCACCATCCACTAAGCATAAGTAATACCTCCTCTGCTAGAAAACACAATTTTTAAAAAGTCAGGGAAAATGGGCCATAGAAGCCTGACTGGCAGCAAGAAAGCCAGTCTTTGAAGGAAAATAAATAAAATCTATGCAGAGTAAGAAAAACTGATTAAAATCATAACTTTCCTACTGTTGGAGCTGTCCTTGCTTTTGGAGGCTTGGGCAGGAGATATATGTATCTCATTCTAAATTCCACTAAATGGCTTCTTCCAAATCCCTGTGGACCCTGCCCCCATGGCCAGCCTCTCCTTTCTGAGGAGCATGTCTGCACTTTCACTTTACCCCCTAGCTCCTGAGCCAGATTCATAACCACTACTGTCCTCTCTCCTCTACTCTCTGGGAGATGAAACTGTTAGGACTAGATCTGGAAATTTCCAGATGCTCTACAGTTTGGTCAATGAAGTTTTCGT
This sequence comes from Geosciurus inauris, assembly GCA_004024805.1. Classification (NCBI taxonomy): domain Eukaryota; kingdom Metazoa; phylum Chordata; class Mammalia; order Rodentia; family Sciuridae; genus Geosciurus; species Geosciurus inauris. The sequence continues at coordinate 66,228 of PVHX01001645.1, forward strand.
CCAATACCCAGGTTTTGAAGTGTCTGCATACTGGATCTGTGACCTTGCAGGTCGCCATGCGGTGAAGCGCTCTGTAGGAGACTGCCTGTACAGTACTTTCGTCCCTCCCCTTTGATCTCCAGCCAAAGTTCCTTCACTTTGATTCCCTCCTCTTGGGTGTACAGAATGCCAAGCAGACCTCTGCTTCCCTCTAACTAGCTTACTTTCCTTCAAACATGATAAAGTCTCCATGAGCCAGAAGTCCCATCCCACAAAGGTGGTGTTACTATCAGGACTGAATGTGTCTCCCTGAGTTACAATCTAAGGTTCACTTGTTAAACGCTTTGGTTGACACTCGGCTATCTGGGATTCTGCCTTCTCCCAACCCTCTGATTTTCACCAGCAAATCACTGAATACCCTCTCTATTTCAATCCTCAGGTCACCAATGATAGTTAGTTTGGGGGTTTTCTTCTGGAAATTTTCTTTGCTAATTCACTTCCATTGTAAATTTAAAGCCTCACTTATTTAGTCAAAAGGTAAGTATTTATGGCCACTTAACCATATGCTAGGCAGTAAAGGAAGGTGGCTCCCAGGATCCCCGAGTGAACAAAACTCCTAATCAGAAAGGTTCTAGTCATGATGGAGCGGCTCTTATTGACCAACCTTCCTACATACAGTTATTATGAACTCTAGACATGCCCTCCCACCAAAAAAATAAATAAACAAACTTATTAGAAGTCACTAGAGTTGTCTAACCACAAGCAGCAGAAACTGGATGGAAGTCAACATTTAAAAGAAAGAAATGGCACCAAGTGACTTTTGTGGGTTTGTAGCTTTTTACCTGAGGGAAAGCCCCAGTGGATGTTGTACATAGTAACTAAAGCTTGGATAAAAAACTTGTCTTTTACCATTTGAACAATTGAAGGATAGAATTCAGGTAACCACAAGCTGAAAAGTGAAGAGAGATATCCCAGAAAAGACAGTTGTGCAGAACAGTAGCCCCAAATGTTGAGTAGAAACTACACCCGAATCTCCCTCAATGAAACTATGCCCAGGTCTCCCTCAGTGCAGGGCAGACTCCAAGCAGTTCAAGTAAGGTCAAATGACCTGGACAAACATTTCACATGCTGCCCCACCCAAAGGAGACCGAATTTGGAGTCTGACTTTGGTCAAGTTAACAGTTAGATATTTTTTAAAAAATCACTATGTTCTGAGAACCCAGAATCTCTTCAGGTCTCACTCATTCTCAACTTTCAGGACATAATCTAAAATTACCAGACAAATTTTTAAAAATAGGAAATGTGACCCAAACTCAAGAGAAAAGGCCATCAATGAAGATTGATCTCAAGATGAACCAGATGTTAGAATTCACAGATAAGGATTCCAAAGCAGCTATCATAGCTTCACTCAAGGCTATAAAATAAATTATATTTGTAATAAATGAATAGATAGGAAATCTCAGGCACAACATAGAAACTACAAAGAAAAGAACCAAAGTAATTAATCAATTCCGCTAAATCCTCTCGGACACCTTCCTTTGCATCCATGTGAATTGTGCTTCTCACTCAGGACAGTTATACAGTCTAATATTTATTTCAGTAACCCTTTTTTTAGCATCTTCCAAGTGCCAGGTTCTGGGCAAACTTCAAGGAACAAAAATATAACATAAAATCCTAAACTCTGTTTCCAAAGACCAGATCTCTGACCATGTCTGTATGAACTACTGATCATTTCTCTTGTCTTCTTGTCTCTTTCAGGTTTTTAATCACACACACACACAACTGAAATCCCACATGGCCTCTTTCCAGAGCTTTGTGGTGCTACAAGCTCCATCACTCAGTTATTTGCTCCACATAAAGCACCCAGGAATGACAGGCAGCTCGTCAGGTTTGATACACCTGAACATCCTCCACTGACTGATCAGGCAGGTCAGGTCCATAAAAGACTCTGGCTACAGACAGTGTAACATCCCATTCTCCAGTTCCACTGACACTTTTCAAAAACATGTAAGGTACAAGGTTCTCAAACTTGACTCTGGGGGCTGGGATTGTAGCTCAGCGGTAGAGCGCTTGCCTCGCATGCGTGAGGCCCTGGGTTCGATCCTCAGCACCATATACAAAGCAATAAAATAAAGACATTGTGTCCATCAACAACTAAAAAAATATTTAAAAAAAAAAAAAAAACTTGACTCTGCATGGAATCAATTGGACATTCTGGGCATATACATGAAGAACACAGAGCAAGACTACTACATATTTATCAGAATCACCAATTTCTTTTTAAAGGAAAGAAAACACCACATACTTGGCAAGAAGTCTTATACTCTGAATGGGACTATAAATTGATATAACCACTTTTTAAAACTGCTCAGTATTATCTTGTAAACCTGAACATATGCATGACCTATAATCCAGCAATTCCATCCCTAGGAATATACCCAACAGAAATTTCTATACATTCACTAAAAAGGCATTTCCCAGAAAGTTAACAGCACTATTGGTAATAGACCTAAAATATAAAGAATTTAAAATGCCCAACAGCCGCTCAGGGGAGGGGAATGCCATATTCTCACAATGGAACACTGGTACAGCAACAAGAATGAACAATTTACAATGTATTCAACAATGACTGTCAAACACTATTAACCAAAATGTTTCAAATGCACAAAAAATCACACTATATGACACTACTTGTGTAAAATTCAACAACAGGTGATAGCTAATTTATGTTGTTATCAATCATGATGGTAGTTTCAAGGTGGGAGGTGACCAAGGGACATGGGAGGGGGGTGCTGCTGGATTGCTGGAATATTCTCTTGAACACGCTCAGATTGTGAAAAATTCATTCATTTGGGATTTATATGCTTTTGTGTATATGTTCTTCCATAGTAAGTCATTGCAATTTTTTAAAAAGTATACTGATGTCTGAGGGTCCCACCTCAACAGATTCTAGTTTAATTGGTCTGGGGTGTAGCCAGGAATTGACATTTCTAACATCTCCCCAGGTAGGTCTAATGTGCATCCAAGAACAACTGTGTCAGAACTTGGCAACTCTCCTTACTATTTCTTGGAGCAGAAAATGCTGCTGCTTTTCCAGAAAACCTAAATCAGGATGTTTTCTGGAAAACACCAGAAGACGATAACAGGTCATGGAAAAAGGGTTCCATAGTCAAATAGGTAATATATTTCACCATTATAATTATTAACTTTTATTGAACATTTACTGCATTCCTAGAGCTGAGCAAAGTGCTTTATCTACACTATCCCATTTAACCTTCCCAACAAGCCTACGAAAAGGGTACTATTGACGCCCATTTTAGGCTGAAGCTCAGTGGGTTAAGTAATTGCCCAAGGCATGCAGCCAGAGAGCAACAGGGTGGGACCCTCAGACAGGGCTAGGGTTCAAGTCCAGATTGGCTTTGACCCTGAAGCCCCTGATCCTTAGCCACTACCCAAACTGCCTCTCCAGTCAGTACTTGGCTGCAGGACTTCCCAGAGCCTTTATTTGCTAGGGTGAACTGTGAGTTGCCAAGACAAGAATGAGGATGCCATGGTTTCCAAAGCAGTTTCCTTGCCTCTGTCTCAGCCCCTCATCTACACTGCTAGCAGAGTTTGCCTTCTTAGACAGAGTCTGATTCTGCATTTCCCTTTTGGGAAGATGTGATGCCTCCCACTGCCTGTAAGAGTCAAGCTAAAGCCCTCAGCCTGAAGTCCAGACCATCCAGCCTCTGGCTTTGACATTTCCTCTTTCTGCCTGGCCATCCTAGCCTCCCTCCCCGCACCTCCAACCCATAAGTGCCCGATTTTCTAGCAACATTGAATAGGCCTGATGGCTCACACCCACACCATGGTACCAGCATCTGCTGAGACTTGGCAATGTACCAGGAACCCTACCGCAGTCCCCACAGTGAGTCTTCAAAACAAACACCATGATCCCCACTCGACAGATTAGAAAAGAAAGGCTCAGCTTAACACGCCCAAAGTCACAGCCAGGAAGCAGCAGGTCTAGGATTGGACCCCAGAGCCATCTGCACAGAGCCCATGCAGCTTTCTACACCACACTCACCTCCTCAGCTCCACACATGTGGTTCCGTGGGGTGGCAACATTCTGCTTTCTCTCCGCCTGGAAGAGGCCTCCGTGCTCTCCCAGAGCTGGCTCAAGTGCTATAATGACGATATCCATCCCAAGTGCTTTCCAGGCACTTGACTCGCCCTGTCTTATTCAGACAATGTTTCTCACTGCTCTTGATTTTATTTATTTTGGGGATGCTGGGAATTGAACTCAGGGATACTCTACCACTGAGCTATACTCCCAATTCTTTTTTTTTTTTTTTTTTTTTTTGAGATAGGGCCTTGCTAAGTTGCCCACACTGGCTTTGAACTTGTGATCCTCCAGCTTCGGCCTCTCGAGTCGCTGGGACTCTAGGTGTGCACCACCATGCCCAGCTCTCACTACTCTTTATATTTCCTCTGAATTATTCTTTATTTGCCCTGTGCCAGATGAGTTTCTTTCCCCTCTCTAGTTCCAAGATTCCAAGACATTTGGCCACATTTCTATAGTGACACTTCATACTCTGTTGAGTAATTGTAGGTTTTAGATCTGCCTCCTCCAGTTGACTGGATGCTCTGAGCAGACAAGAGATACTTGTTATTCACCCTTGCCTTCCATCACAGAGCCACCCAGCACATGGGAGCTATCCAATAAATGGGAGACAGCAAACAGGAGGATGGAAGAACAAGAGACTGAAAATTCACTAGATCGTCCCATAGTTCCAAAGTCAGGAAGTGGCCCTTTGTCTTGGAACAAGAGCAGTAGCATCAAACCAGACAAGATAGATCTGGATGATGGAGGAAAGAAGGTAGACTGCCAACTTCCCTTCCACAGGCAGGCGGAGTAGGGAAGCCCTGGCTCACCGTCTCCTCACTGAGCATGCTCCCCACTGGCTCTGCCTATCTCTGCCTTGGGATCTGTTGTGATAGTAATGGTTGGGTTCATTCCATGGCCCTGTTTCTGTTGATATTCTCAATGGCTCCTTTGCCTTGTGTTGCTCTTAAGAAGTCCCAAATGAATGAAGAGATGTTTGGGACACATAGGTCCCAACGAAGTGGTTAGATCAGATATCAGATCCCTTCCTAAATGGTCCTATTCCTTACAAGGCACAAACAGATCTCTGAGACTTGCCTATTCATATGACACCCATCCTGTGCATCCGATCTATGACAGGCACATCTCTTCGTAACCTCTGTGGTAAGCAGCATGTTGATACCCCCCATGCAAGGCTATGGGCCCCAAGGCTATGGATTTTTAAAGCCAGGCCCTGCTCCCTGGCTCCCTGTCCTGGACTAGCTCTGCCCAGTAACCAGACCCACTGCAAACCGGGCTGGGTGTCTGCACAGGCTGTCTCCCACAAACCACCTTAGTAAACATGGAAACCACCAAAGAGACTATTTTAAAATTACTGAGGCTCCCTAATTTCTAGCCTCTTCCTCTTCCCTCACCAGGGAGCTGTACCACTTTCCTGCCTCTAATCAAGTTGTTTTCTTCGGTGAATTTTAAGTGCCCCCCCCCACTGCATTCCAGGACAGCACGCATGCTGTATTTTATGAATTCACTGCAATGTGCATTAAGAGAGCGTTCATCAGACAAGTGCTGGGTTATGCCTTCCTCCTGCACTATGCCAACCACACTGCTTTGCTCTCATTTTATCATCCACGTGTCTGCCAGCTCCAGGAGATGGGATCAACTGAAGGGCCAAGACTGGTTTCATTTAATTTTATATCTCCAATACAAAGCACAAGACCAGATAAAATGTAGATCTTGAATATTTAACAATCTTTATATAGGCACAGTTTAAAGCATCATAAAATCTGAATTACTGCAGAATCTGACTCAGAAATGTTCTCTTATATGCAGGTTGAGCATCTCTAATCCGAATATTTAAAATTCAAAATACTCCAACGTCTGAAACTTTGCGAGCACCAACCTGACACCGAAAGTGGAAAATTCTACACAACCTCACATGACAGGTCACAACCAATATGCAGGCACACTAAAAACATTGTGTCCAAGAACCTTCAGGCTATGCATGTAAGGTATATGTGAAACATAAATGAATTTTGTGTTTGTATTTGTGTCCTATCTCCCATGATATTTCACTAAGAACATATATGAAAATATTCCAAAATCTGAAGAAAAAAAAATGCTTCTGGTCCCAAGCATTTCAGATAAAGGATATTCAACCTGTACCTACCAGACTGGCAAAAATTAAGCTTCTTTAATACTCAGTGTTGGAGCCAAGCACGGTGGTGCATGCCTGTAATTTCAGTAATTCGGGAGGCTGAGGCAGGAGGATCTCAAGTTCCAGGGCAGCCCAAGCAACTTAGCAAGATCCTGTCTCAAAATAAAAAATAAAAAGGGCTGGAGGTATAGCTCAATTTCAATAGTAATGTGCCCTGAGTTCCATCCCCAGTACACACACACACAAAAAAAAAAATCTCAGTGTTGGAGAAGGATGGGAAACAAGCATTCACACCAAGGAAACAAATTGGTTTGGCCTCTTGGGAAGATAATTTGGCAATCTGACCCAGTTCCAGCTGCAATGAATTTTCCTTATGGATAAAATCATATCAATGTAGGAAGATACACACTGTACAAATGAGAATTTTATAACCTTATAATTTGCATTAGGAAAGAACTGAACTAGAACTATTTAACCTCAGCAAGGGACAAGAAAGTAAATGATGGTATGTATGTGTGTGTGTGTACACATATGTATTAAATCACTGGAATACCACCGTCCTTAAAGATCCAGGTCTACTGGGAGCAGTGGTTCATACCTGTAATTCCAGTGACTCAGGAAGCTGAGGCAGGAAAGATCTCAAAGTCCAGGCCAGTTGGGACAACTTAGGGAGACCCTATCTTGCTGGACCTGAACAGCCATTAATTTAGATACAAGTGAGGGGGGGTGGGAGATTAAGAAAGACACATAGACATTAAGAGAGAAAGCTGGGATCGGGTGGGAAACTGCTCTCTGGTGGAAAACAGTGACTCAGAGCTGGATTGGCATGTTTATTATATAGGTTTTATCATCAAAAGGTTATTTGTGGGAAAGTTTCTGCAAAGCAGGCAGCTTCAAGGTCACAGCACTGATGAAACATCATGGTTATCTTATTATGCTCAGAATCCCCTATCCCTGGGAGCTAGTGTCTGTGTTTCAAGGTCAAGACTGATAGCTCTGAGCCTCTGCACAGAGTTTCCTCGGGCAGGGCATCACCACAGCAACTGGGCAATCTTAACCTGCACTTTTGCACAGGAGGTTCCTAGCACAAGTGCACCACAACCACAAGGCAGTCAAAAACCTCGATCCGCATCACTGCTCCCCATGCTATCTCAAAATAAAAAGTGAAAAAGGGCTGGGGATGTGGCTCAGCGGTAGGGTGCCCCTGGGTTCCATTTCCAGTACCAAAAAAAAAAAAAAAAAAAGATGCAGGTCTATGCATATGTGTTGACAGATGATCAGATGCATTAGTTGAAAAAAAAAAAAAAGCCTCAGATGCATTAAAAAGAAAAAGGGATAAACATGTAAATGGATATGAGTTTGTATATGCATCTGAAATTTATAGAAAGATACACAAAGCATTGGGGGATTTTGTCTGGAAAAGGAGATGAGTGGCTGGGGAAGACAGGGAAATTTTGCTTTCCATTTTCTACTTCTCTGTACTATGTGAATTTTTTATGATGCACTTGTATTCTTTTTATAATTAAAAAGCATAAAACAGCACTAAGAAAACAAAAGCTCGATATTACATGTCAAAGGAAACAAACAAATGGCATTTGGGGGAAAGGCTTCCATACTCCCTTATATGGCTATCGGCAATGTTCCTAAGGCAACATTTCCTCTCCTGTCTACAGGAGAACTGAGGACTGCAGTAGTTCTAATGGGACCCTCGAGACGTGGCAAGTCACCAAGAAGTGCCAAGAACCCTGAAGAGTGTGTCAGAATGTGTTCCTTTTACTTGCAATTAGCTGACAGCAAGTAAAGCCAGTTCTGATGAAGACACTGAACCAAAGCATTCTGAGAACTTCCCAGCCTAGCAGGGACACCGGGGCCTGGACCAGTGCCAAGAAACAAGGGCTGGGGATGCCCAAGTAAGTGATGGCTCTAAGTGACCTGGTGAACAACACAGCTGACTCCGCCCTGGACACCAGCTCTGCTCACTTGTTCCCTCTGCTCTGAGCCATCTATTACTCCCAGGAGCTGACTTTAAAGGTAATGATGCAATAGTAACAGTTGATATGTATCAAGTACATCTTACAGGACAAGCAAAGACCACCTGCTTCATTGTATCCATATCAGTGTACTGTCCATTCTGTTTAACACCTGGAAAACCGTAGTTCAGCAATTGAAGTTAAGGAAATGACTTTCTCAAGATTGCAGTAAGTGGTGGAGATAGCAATTAAACCCAGGTCTGACTCCAAAGCCAATCCTTCTCCCATCTGAAGGAAGGACTACAAAAGGCACTCCCAGCCAGGCGTGGTGGTGCACACCTGTAATCCCACTGGCTCAGGTGGCTGAGGCAGGAGGATGGCAAGTTCAAGGCCAGCCTCAACAACTTAGCAAGGCCCTGAGCAATCTAGTGAGACCCTGTCTCAAAATGAGAAATAAAAACGGGCTGTAGATGTGGCTCAGTGATTAACCCACCCCTAGGTTCAATCTCTGGTACCAAAAAAAAAAAGGAACTCCTTCAGAGGAAGGCAACCCCACAGAGAAAAGGCAGCATTTCTGTTCAAAGAAAAGCCAGAAAGTGAAATGATTAAAGGCAAAGGCCTTGAAGCCAGAGGTATTCAGTTCAAATCCTGACTGCTATTTACTCAATGTATGATCTTGGGAATGTCCATGAACCTCTCTCTGCCTCACTTTCCTGAGCAATGGTAATTAGGGTAGTAATAATGCCACCTCCGAGGGTTGCCAGGAGAATTGAAAGAGTTAAATAGACAGTGCTCATAGTGAGTACCAAATGCTCACGATTATTACTAATATTAAGAAAGGGCGGCCCTTCCCTCCAACAGAGGCAATCCTGCAGGGGGTGGAGCTTGGCCAGGGGCAAACTGGCTGGGTTTTAGCCTCTCCCTTAGCCCAGTACCCCTGGGCAGTACACAGCTCTTCAACCCTACCCTAGTCCTGCTGAGCAATTAACCTGCGTTTGGTGCCAGGTCTTCTTCCCACCTTCCCTCCACGGTGTGAATCAGAATCACTCAACACACTTTTTCAACATACAGATTCCCCACTTTAGCTGAATCTGACGCAGGTAGGCTGGGCTAGGGCCCAGGGATCTGTATCTTTAACAAAGCCCCAGGTGACCAGGTGACCTAGGAACAGTGTGTTCCTGGACACGTTTTTGGAAGCACTAGAGCCCATCACACAAGTGCTAGCTGTTTGAGTTGCTCCCTGAGACCAAGCATCCCGTCTGGTCCTAGGCCTGGGCACACAGCAAAGGGGTGCAGTAAACATCTGCCACTCTGCAAACCAGCCAGCAGAGCAGATGGCTGTGCAAACAGGCACACAGACTGAATTTACTTTTGTACTTGAGTGGGTCACACCAGGGACCCTCACCTGTAGGCTTAGAGTTCCCCAGATGCCTGCTACTCAAAGTGCAGTTTACAGACCAGAGGGGTGGCACCCTGGGACCCTATTAGAAACACAGAAGCTCTGGCCCCAGCTCCCTTGAGTCACACTGTGCATTCTGAGAGGAACCTCAAGGTTTGAGACGTACACCCCAGGCATGCACCCTGACTCCTTCCCCCGATCTGCATAAATTCTAATCCAGGGCCAATCTTGTCCTTCAAACTCCTACAGAGACCTGAAAAAACAGTGTATTCCTTTCAATAGCCGGATTCATGCTCAGCAGCCAGCCTGAGGCTCAGAGGGAACCATTGCTTTAATGAGTTATTTATTTCAAAGTCCATATTAAAATAGGTCTTCCCAATAAATTATTTAGAAAAAGAGAGAGAGAATGCTGGCCTCTATAATTCTGGGCATAAAACACTCCCTTCTTTTGAACACAGTCATGACCCCTGCTTCCCTGCTCAAAGCCATCCAAAGACATCAAACAGCAGAAGAAAACTAGCACCACCTTCCTCTTGTCCAGGCATGAAGCACGGGGCAGATTTCACGCCACAGCTTGACCTTATCAGTCCAAGGCCAATCACACCGCTGTAAATGGCAGTGGAAAAACAGCCATTCAGCGGGTTTCCTTCAATCCACCAGAAAGGGAAAAAACAGGAAGCGGTCACAGCTGCGCCCCAGCTTGGCAAATCCCAAGGGCCCAGCGGACAGGGCGGGCGGTTCTTGTCAGCACCTGGGTCCCCCTGCCCCCAGGGCCTACTTGTTCAGACTCAAGGTAAGCCCTGCATCTGCACTTGAGCAAATGCAGCAGCCACTGCAGCAAGGGGTCTGGAGAAAAGGGCTCCAAGCACTTGCTGGGGAGGGAAGACAGAGTGCTTGGTCTGAATTTCTTTGGCCTGAATTACCAACTGGCTGTCTGTCCGACATTCAGGTTCATCTAAACCTCTTCTGCCCATTCAGAATGTCCTGTAAGCCAAACCCTTGGGAGTTCAGGGCATAAGGCCTTCCAAGTCCTCATTCATTCCTTTAATGCATATTGATTGTCTCCTGGGTGCTGGACATCACACTGGGCAACTGGGGACACAATTAGATAGTCACTGACCTTATGGGACTTGCAGTCCAGTGGACTTGGCACTATTAACATTTGGGCTCAGATTTTTTTTTTTTTTTTTTTTTTTTTGCTGTGGGAGGCTGTGCTGTGTACTAATATTTAGTAGCATTCCTAGTCTCTGTGCACTAGAGAGACTTCTAGTCAGCAGCTCCTCTCCTCCTGTGTTCTCCCTCCTGGATTGTGACAACCCAAAACACTTCTAGATGTTGGCAAATATGCTGTGGTGGGGCAAATTTCCTCCAGCTGAGAACCAGGAGACTAAAAGAATAATGATCACCATAGAATGTAACCCTATAATCACAACTAAGTACCATGGAGGAAAATTTGACGGACATTGTACCAATATTACCTACAACTTGAAAGCCATACATTTTACAATCTTTTTTTTTTTTGGTACTGGAGATTGAACTCAGGGGCACTCGACTACTGAGCCACATCCCCAGCCCTATTTTGTGTTTTATGTAGAGACAGGGTCTCACTGAGTTGTTTAGTGCCTCGTCGTTGCTGAGGCTGGCTTTGAACTCACGATTCTCCTGTCTCAGCCTCCCTAAGTGCTGGGATTACAGGCTTGTGCCACCACGCCCGGCTCATTTTACAATCTTTATGACAACTCTGAATTGTGTATATGTGTATTATCTATAGTAAATATGGTCTAAATTTCCAGATGAAGAAATCTAGGCTGGAGGAAGTGAAAAAATTGCCCAAGGCCCTAAAGCTAGTGGAAAACAGAGCCAGGATTTGAACCCCAGCCCTAAACGTTGTCTCCATGTAAAGGAAATTCGAGCCTTTGTTTAGATGCCTTCTATAAAGGGCAGGGCCTATGGTCATGTGATGCTCCGGAGCAACCATCCTAAAACACTCACTCCTCCCTGGGGCCACCGTGGGGCTTGGCCACCACCTGCGACATCAATCAAACTGCAAACTGCTTGCATCAAGGAACATTTGTGGGACACCAGCCGGCTGAGGAATGACATTCTGGATTCTGAGATATTGGAGAACACCTCCTCCCACAAGTACCTGCACACAGCAATTTCCCAAAAATCATAACGGGTATTCAGAGCACACTGCCGTCTCCAGAGTGCCTACTGACCAGCATCTGAGGGGACAGCATGAGAGAAGCCAGACTTTCTGCAGTCAGCTTTAGATATTTACCAAGAGCATGAAGGAGGAGGTGTCAGGCAGCACGCGGCAACTTTGGTGACTCCCCACACATGATTCATATACGAGTGGCATGCATTTAGCAATGTGCCTCGGTTTCCCCCTCTGTGAAGTGGACAAGTGCATCCACTTCAATGGATTGGTACAAAGACTCAATGGCAATGCAAATAAAGGCCATGAACATGACCAGAAAAGCATCTGGTGCAATACTGTGATCAATGAGGGCGTCAGGTCAGGACACTTCCTCCACCCATACCCACTTCCTCCATGTGAGACACTGAGTCCCAGGAAGAGGGAAACAGGTGCATAGGTGGGGGAAGCATGTCAGGAAGAGAAAGGGGACCTCTGTGCTTCCTAGATGGAGCCAAGGGAGGAGCAGGGAATGCACTGGCAAAGGAGCACAGGCCGGTCCTGTGCAAAAGTCAAGCCTGAACTTTCTCGGATGCTACCCTCAGACAGCCGTCCTTAGGAGCTGCCACTGGACAGGGCCACAGTGTGCCTGCTTCGGGTCAGCGAGTGTTTAACCATTCGGGGATCCTGGCAGGATGGTCTCTGCCTCCCTCCCAGGCCATGCCTCCTGCCCCTGCTCCTTTGTGCTGGCTGGGCCCCAGCTGTGACTCCCACCCATAGCTCTCCAAAGACACTAAGTGTCCATGTGTCTTTTTCCATGCACAGTGATTCTCTCTGCAAGGGCTGCCCACCCCTCCTGTACCCACCACCTGGAAAACTGTCACTGAAAGCCTCAAATGTGCTCCCACAGCAAATTTGCCCACCTGTTATTGGTAATAATAGACTAATAACAATAGCAACTAACATCTGCAAGTACTTATTCATGTCTAGAAGGTCCTGAGCTAAGTTGTTACCCACATGATCTCTTTTCTCCTTGTCCCACCACCTTCCATAGGTAGCTTATCCACATGCGAGGTAAGAAATCTGTCCATCATCACTCAGTAATAAAATGGCAGCTTGAAGGTTCACATCTGGGTCAGCCTTGGCCCACCTGTTCTCCTATGCCCTTAACTCCTGCTTCTTGCTTTTGAAGCTTTTATTTCACAGGGTCCTCACTATTTAACTCCCAGCCTGCCTCTCCCCCTGATGAGAGCCTAAGAGTTGCCTCAGTCATCTCGAAACTCCTTGCTAAGCACAAGGTCTGGAATGGATTGAACATCTGTTGAAGGAATCCATGAGCCCTGGAAAATGGTGGCCAGCTGAGAAAGGCTTAAGTGGACGTTCAGACTCCCATGGGGACAGGCTCATGCTAGACTCAATTCCCTGGAGAGAGCCCCCACCCCCAACCCAGGAGACAGGCTGTGAGGCTTTCTGTCCAGATAGTTAAAGGCAGAACAGATAGAATCTAACTCCCTGAACAGGAGGAAGTACGACCTTTGAGAGCTCAATTCAGGAGAGGAAACGGTAGCAATGGTGCCAATTATCATTTCCTGCATTCCTCCTGCACCAGGTGATCTACGAAGCACTTTCTATGTGTTATGGTCTCGCACGATCCCCACAACCTTATGAAACAGGGATTAATATGATACCCATTTTCTGGATGAGAAAACTAGGGCTCAAGAGAGTAAGAACTTTACAAAGGGTCCTTAAAAGGGAGCTTTTAGGTTTAGAGCTATAATGTCAATTAGACCTGTCTGGCTCCCTTGCTCTTCATACTTAACGGTCTTCTGTAAAAGACAGAATGCCTTTTGCAGAGGCCAATCTCTAAGATGTGCTGGGACAAAGAAGGTTGTCCCAATCTTGGCTGGGAGGATGTCAGTCGGGTCCCCTGTCTATCAAATGCTACAAGTGTTCTGGGGACAGGAGTTGGGTGGCTATGTTAGGAGAAGGGGACAGGGGCAGGAGTCCTGAGAGTCTAAGCACAGCATGGAATCAAGGTATGTGACTTGATAATCTGCTAAACCAGGCTGGCTCAACCTCTATTGGTCAGAGAAAGTCCACCCTGGGTATGGAGCTGGTTTTGAGAAGAACCTAGGTCAGACTTTTCAAAGGGGCCAAAAGAGCTCTGCAAAAAGTTCTAGCCTTGGGGGAAAAAATGCGCCTCTGCCTCAGTGTCCCCTCAGGCTCCCAAAAAGAATTAACAGCCAGATTAGAATTTAACTTCCACTCTGGCTCAATTAGCAGAGAGAACAAAGTCTGAGCAGGCCCCAGGGATCAGCCTTGCCCACCGTGTACCTCCAGGCCAGGGAAAGTCCAGAGAGCAACAGGAAGCACTGGGCCCTGGCACCTGAACCACAGAGCTACCAGTTGAGTGTCACAGCAGGAGGAGACCTAAAGAGGTGAAGGAAGGATCGAGTGGTCCTCCCAAAGGAAGACATCCCAGAGACTGGGAAGAGCTAGGGCCAGGCAGAGCTGGGGAGACACTGTTGGTCAGACCCAATTGACAGGAAGGTGCATTCTAGAAGGTCCAGAGTGGCCAGGGAAATACCCTGCCTGAAGTAGCCTAGGGACTGGGGTGGAGAACATGGGATTTAGGTGACAGGTGGGAGAGAAGGGGATGGGGAGATGTGTGTGGGAAAGGCCCCATGAGCAGGCAGCACTCTGGAAGGATTGGCCGGCCCCCTCCGCCTCCTGCAAGCTGGCTCTTAGTGACAGAGAACTAGGGAGGAAGATGTAGAAACTCCCCCAGCCCCTGCAGAACCACCCACCAGGGCTCCACTTCTGCACCTGTCTAAGAGACACGCCCAGCTGGAGCCAGTACTGAAGGCGCCGGCGTTTACCTAGTGCTCACCTCCCAGGCTTCACTGCACCAAACACTTCGCGGGCCCGGCACTCATCATCCCTATGGCCTGGGCAGTCCCATTGCATACAGACCTCTGAGGCTCAAGAGGCCAAGTGCCTTGCCCGCGGGCAGACAGCTAGTCGCTGGCTGAGCTGAGCAGCTTTGTTAGCAGCCTGGAAGGAGACCTTTCAGATGGAAGGTGTGCTTCACCAGCCGCAGGAAATGGCAGGGCGCACAAGAAAGTACCCCCGCGGGCCGAGGCGGCTAACTGCAGGCCTCTTCCAGAGATCCCGGCGGGAAAGGGCGCCTGGTACCTCGGGGCTCCGGGTCCTCCACAGAGGGCGATTCAGAAGCAGCACCTGGTGCTCGGGGCCGCGGGGAACTGGTGGGCGCTTCTGACAGCGAGAACAGGGGCCCATTATGTGGAGTCTAATCACATGGGCGCGCAAGCAGCTCGGCTTTCGGTTCCGAGAAGCGCTCGTGCAGCCGCATCTCTCTCCCTCCGCTGTCGAGATTTCAGGCAGCGCCGGGTCTTGGGCCTGGCGCGTGGCCGCGGCGCACCGCTGGGCTCCCGAGAGGGCCAGATTCACAGCTCGCCTAGGCTCAGTTATCCGCCTGGGATTGGGAGCCGCATCAACAGCATTTCCAGCGAAGCCGGAGGCCCGGCTCGGGAGGGGAAAGCAGAGGAAGGGAGTCTGTAACAGGAAAGGAGGCGGATAGCGAGGGCCGCCCCCTCCCGGCTCCCCACCCGGGGCGATCTGGGCTCTCCAGGTGACCTTGGGGGAGACCCCTCTGCGCGACCTCTCTATAGAGAGGATTGTCTGGTTTCTGCCCACCCTAGGCGCTCGGGGGCGCGACTCCCTGCCGGAGCCAACGCACGAGACTCGGGGGCAAGGGAAGGAGCGCTCCTGGCGCCGGGGACCCGGCAGCCAGCGGCCCTGGGGAAAGGCACAGCGGCCCTGGGGAGAGGCCCAGCTCACGCCTCCCGGGGAACCACAACGCGGGGTTCTCCCCTGGCCGGCGGACACTAGGGATCCCGCGGCGGGGCAGGTCTGCTTGCCGGGGTACCAGCCCGAGGACCTTTCCCGCCCCGGCAGGAGCGCTCCCTGCTCCCAGCAGCTACCTGCCGGGACCAGGCGCCGCCACGCGAGGGGGCGGCGCCCCCAAGCCCAGTCCAGAGACTGGGTGCCGGTGGTGTTTAGTGCTCTGTGGCTCCCGCCGCCGGGCACTGCGACCCCGGCAGACAGCGGCCCACCGGTCAGAACCCACCGAAGACCCCCCTCCCCGCCCCAAGATCGCGCCACTACAGCCCCAGCCAGCGACCTGCCGCCAGTGCACTCCTACTCCAGCCTAGTCATGGAAGCTCGAGACGCGGGAGAACTCCCCCACGCCATCCAGTCCTTAGCTCTAGGTACCCGCTTTTCCAGTGTCTCCCACCCAAATATCTTAAGTCCCTCGCCCCCAACCAGGTTATCAGAAGCTGAGATCACCTCCCTGCCCGGATTCTTGTCCCTCGCCCTGTCAAGCAGCAGAGCGCAGGGAGGGAGGCGGCACCGCCAGGGAACTCACCCGTTCTCTTGAGCCCTGCCCCAGGCGGCTCCCAACCCTGGCTCAGTCAGTAGGTCCCCAAGCCGCAGCTGCTAGTGCGGCGACAGAGCCAGCTCTGCTCGGCCGCGAGCCTCCGCGCCGCCTTTCGGCTCCTCCCCGGAGGCGGGGCCTGAGTCGCCGGCGTGGGGTGGGCTGACTCCACACCGGCCTGCTTGTAAAGGAGCGAGGAGCAGGGTCCCAGCGCTCCAGGCGTGGGGACCTCTTTCTGAGCAACAGGAAATTGAAAGGAGATGAGATGGACTCTTCCTCCCACCTACTCCCACCATGGAAAGGAGGAAGTCAAGAATGGCATTCTTGCTCCCATTTGACAGATGGACATCATGAAACTCCAGAAGGTGTAGTAACCTGCCTGCGGTCACATAGAATAGTGTCCGTGCTAGGAAGTCAGGTGTCCTACCTTGAGGGCCCGCGCGCAGCCTGTCTGAAGGCTTCACAGGACGTCCGGGGACAAGACCAGGTCTTGCCCTAGGAACAAGTCTGTGGGGACAGGTCTCCCAGCCGAGGAGAGCGAGACAAGTGGGAGCACATGGTCTGTGACCTGCGGTGTGGGCTAGCATCATTTCCTCTTTCTGGAAAAAAGGGAGGTGAAGCGAAGGAGGAAGGAAGTGGTCGTACCTCCGCTGACGTCTGCCGTTTGAAGATGTGCAGGATCTAGACCTGGGCTGCTTCCCTGAGATTTCATGCTAAAAATACAAACGCAATAAAATAAATACGCAAAACATACCGGGGGGCTTCTTTCTGTTTTTTTATCCAAGCCTCTTCTGGGGCAGAAGGCCCTGTGCCTCTCTTTACACAACAATAAATTTAACTATCTTTAACTTGCTGTTGAAACCCAACCCCTCTTCCCCCCAGGAAGAGGAGAGAAAGTTAATAAACAAAGGGGGAAAAAACCCAACCCAAAACATTCTCTGGAATCCACACTTGCTGAACACTGGCCTTAGAACAATAGGGTTCTCTTTTCAACAAAGGGCTTTGTTTCCTGAACTTTCCTCGGCATCCAGATTAGAGCCCTAGGCATCCTAGGGCCAACCAGCTGGGTGGTGGTGGCAGATAAGGTTTAGGTTTGGGGAGTCTGGGGATCTATACAGCTAATTCGATTGGTAGCAGTCTCTTTTGGAGAACTCTGGGCCATTATTTGTGAGCAATATTCTTTTGAGGCTGAAGGCACCACCTGAGTTTAAGTGATTTCCTCTTTTTTTTTTTTTAAATAATATCTTTATTTTATTTATTTTTTTTTTAAATGTGGTGCTGAGGATCGAACCCAGTGCCTCACGCGTGCTAGGCGAGCACACTACCACTGCGCCATAACCCCAGCCCCTAAGTGATTTCCTCTTTGCTAAGAAAACTCAATAACTTTTCTTGAAGGAGCGAAAAATCTGTGGGTTAGGCCTATTCCAGAGCCACAGGCCCTTCCCAATCTCCTGAAGTCCCTCTTCACTTGGGGAGACAGGTCTCCCTCTCCGTTCATTAATAATCAAGTTGTGAATGACAACTGTTTCAGTAGGAGCAATTAGAGAGCAGAGCAGGTGGGAAAGACTTACAGTGATGTTTAAAATAACCCAAGGGGACCATTGTTCTCTACAGAATGTTTCCATTGATTTATAACGAAGAGCTGTGGGCGGAGAAGGCGGTAATCCATCTCTCCAAGGCATGTGTAGAACCTGGAGCCTATGTGCCCGATATGACATCTTTAAGGAGGAGGGGATGTCCCAAATCCCAGGTTGTGCTGCTCATTTACATCTCTCACAGGGCTGATATCGGAGAGTAAAGTATACTATATAGTAAATTGGAGGACTCACACTTCCTGATTTCAAACTATGAAGGTACCGTAATCAAGATAGGTAAGGGTGAAAGGATGGACACATAGATCAATGGAATAAAACTGAGTCCAGACATAAATTTTATATATATATATAGTCAATCGGTTTTCAACAAGAGCACTAAGGCAACTTAAGAAAGAATCATCTTTTCAACTGAACAGAGCTGGGACAACTGGATAGCCAGGTGCAAAAGGGCAAACTGGACCCCTACCTCACACCATATAAAAATGAACCCCAAATGGATCAGACTCTCAGAAGAAAACATAAGCATAATCTTTGTGACCTTGAATTAAGCGATGATGCCAGCTGTGGTGGGGCACACCTGTAATCCAAGCAATTTGGGAAGCTGAGACAGAATAATCACAAGTCCAGCCTGGGAAACTTAGCAAGACCCTGTCTCAAAATAAAAATAAAGCCAGGCACGGTGGCACACGCCTGTAATCCCAGTACTTTAGGAAGCTGAGACAGGAGAATTATGAGTTCAAAGACAGGCTCAGCAACAGTGAAGTGCTAAGAAACTCAGTGACACCCTGTCTCTAAATAAAACACAAAATAGGGATGTGGCTCAGTGGTCAAGTACCCTAAGTTCAATTCTCAGTACCAAAAAGAAATAAATAAAAATAAAAAATAAAAAGGCCTAGGGGTGTAGCTCAGTGGTATAGAGAGCCGCTGGCTTCATTCCCCAGTACTGTATGGAATCTGAATAGCTATTTCTTCAAAGAAGATCCATACTTGGCCAATTAGCACACAAAAAGAGAACATCAAGGGAAATGCAAACCAAAACCAAAGTAAAATACCACTCTGCACCTACTAGGTTGGCTATAATCAAAAACATTCAAACAATAACAAGTGTTGGTGAGGATACTAGAAAGTGGAACTCTCATACATCACTAATGGGAATGTAAAATGATACCGCTACTTTGAAAAACTAACCGTTCCTCAAAATGTTAAACATAAAGTTACCCGACGACCCAGCAACTCCACCCCTAGGTATGTTCTCATAAGAAATAATAACATGTATATACGCAAAAACTTGTGCACAAATGTTCAGAATAGTCAAAAAGAAGAAACAACCCAATGTCCATCAGGCAATAAATGATAAATAAAATGGAATGTATCTATACAATGCAGTGTTACTTGGCAATTGAAAGGGACAAAGCACTGAGACATGGGGCTGGGGTTATGGTGCAGTGGTAGCGTGCTCACCTAGCACGCGTAAGGCACTGGGTTCGATCCTCAGCACCACATAAAAATAAAATAAAGATATTCTGTCCACCTACAACTAAAAAAATAAATATTAAAAAAAAAAATCACTGAGACATGTGGCCACATGGATGAGCTTTGAAAACGTTGCAATGTGAAAGAAGCAGCTACGGGCCGCAGGTTATATGACTCTGTTTGAAAACTCCAGAACAGGGCTGGGGCTGTGGCTCAGTGGTAGAGCGCTTGCCTCGCATGCGTGAGTCACTGGGTTCGATCCTCAGCACCACATACAAATAAATAAATAAAATAAAGATATTGCATTCATCTACATCTAAAAAAAATTAAAAAAAAAAAAAGTCCAGAACAGACAGATGCACAGAGCCAGAAAGCAGATTAGTGGTTGTCTGGAGTTGGGAGAATATTTTGGCGGGCAACTGGGAGATGACTGGTAAAGGGTGTTTCTTTTTGGGATGATAAAATGTCCTCAAGTTGATTGTAGATGGTCACACAACCATGAGTATGCTAAAAACCACTGAATTGTATACATTTTTTGGTCGGGGGAGGTACCAGGGATTGAACTCGACCACTGAGCCACATCCCCATCCCTATTTTTGTATCTTATTTAGAGACAGGGTTTCACTGAGTTGCTTAGCACCTTGCTTTTGCTGAGGCTGGCGTTGAACTTGAAATCCTCCTACCACAGCCTCCGGACCCACTGGGATTACAGGCATGTGCCACCACGCCCAGCTGAATTGTATACTTTAAATGGGTGCGTTGTGTGGTATGTGAATTATCAACAAATTTTTGCCCCCTCAAAAAAAAAAAAGTTAAACTGTACACCAACCCTTGAAAGCAACACTTTCAGTGTCCTCCAAACCCCTCTCTCTTCTGTCCCCAGACAGGAAAGTTCCACCCTTTATTTCAAGGTCATCTATGTTACCATCTATAGTAAGATATTTAAGGTATAATTCAAAGCCAAAGAATGTTCTTTTGTTCCTTGTGATTTTTTTTAATATTGTTAGTTGTAGATGAACATAATGCCTTTATTTATTTTTTATGTGGTGCTAAGAATCTAATCCAGTGCCTCACATTCACTAGACAAGCACTCTACTACTGAGCCACAACTTCAGCCCCCTATGATTTTTTTTATTGATACATTATAGTGGTACATAATGGTGGGATTTGTTGTTACATGTTCATACATGTACACATATAACAAAATAATTTCAAGGTCAAAGAAAGTTCTAAGAGGCTATGAAAAAATGTTTGAGGACCTGAAAATAAATCTGAAACACTGATTTTATAAATATAGAATTAACTATCTGCATGACTCTAGGGTCCACTCAACTACAACTTAACCAATTCGTAGTTACGTATGTATTCCACAGAAGGTAGACCTGGGGTGAAGTATAAGGTTGCCGTGATGCAAGGTGAGTCCTAGAGACGCTTGAATCTGAAGAATGAGCTAATCCTAGCCTCGGCATTCTAAAGCTAATTTGATCTAGTGGCTCCTGCCACCAGCTGCTGAGCAGGGGCTGGCTGGCTGTACCCACTCGACAGACAGCCCAGTGCCTGGCCTACAGGAGCTCTGCTAGATGGCGTCTCCTTGCTGATGCTGCCGGTGATGGTGTTGGCTCCAGGCCAGACCCCAGCAACAGTGGTGCAGGAAATTCAGAGGGTTCCCCGTGGTCTGGAATAAAACTGCACGGAGTAGGGAGAAAGGCATTCAGGGGAAGAGTTCAGCTCTGGCCTGAGCTCGCTGGGCGGTCATTTCCTCTTCCACCATGTCAGTTTCCTGCTCTGTAATCTCCAATTGTACAATCCTCTGTGTGTTTGTATGGGTGGTTTTTTCCCACGTCCCCCTTGCTTTTGAGGGAAGTGACCTTTTCTCTACCTCTTTCGTGTGCTCCCCATACTTGTCTGCACAGTGGGAGCCCCACAGGTGGCATGAAGGGATCACCAGATGTTTGGGGCTAGCAGGTGACCCTTGTTCTGTGGTCCTGTGATGCTGTTAGAATTCAGTAACTAGGAGGGAGAGTGGACTGTTTTTTTGTTTTGTTTTGTTTTTTATTTTCTAGGTTTTCATTTTCATATTCAGTTTATGAAAAACCCCGCTCAGTTGCTCTCAATCTGAGCAGTGCACATGACTCACCACGGAACCTTTAAAATTTGATACCTAGACTCTACCCCAAACCATTTGAATCAAAATCACTGAAGGTTTAATTTGAAACACACACACACACACACACACAATCAACAAAACAAAGGACAATGCTCCCCATGAGTATGGCAAATGCAACTTGGCAACATAGCCAGGGGTCTAGATCACTAAGTCCCCGTTTGTCAAATCAAGAGAGCCCAGAAACATTTGGGGAAAAAGAGGTGGTGAGGGTTGTCTAGAATGTGGCCTTCTGCGCCTCTCCTCTTTGGAACAGGATGGAGCCTAGAAATGTGCTTTCCAACCAAGTCTAATGAATAGCTAATGCCTTCAAAGTTTTGGTAGCAACACCTCATCCTCCTGTATCCCTTACTGTGTCTTAATTAGGGCTCCCCAAATTCCCTGAGGTGAAGAAACATACAGGGCACTTACTTAAAATGGGGATTCCATTTTGTAATCACCAATACAGTGATTACTTGGGAGAGGAGTCAGCATTGGAGACTAAAGCTACCAGTGAAGGGTCATTGGGTAACAGGACAGCAAATTATCATGCCACAGAGTACTTAGTAATTATAAAGTGGGGCGTGTGCCTTTACAGTGGAGAGCACTAGCGGTCCAGTCGCCTCCTTAACTGAAGGATCAAACTCAGCGTCACCCAGAGGGGGACAACCTGACATTGTTCTCCCTGTGATGTGATGCAATAAGATGTACCCAGCACCTTCTATGTCATATTCTTGCCAAAAATACTTAACCTGATTTTAATCATGAGGAAAATTTAGACAAATCTAGAATGTGGGGCGTTCTACAAGCCTGGAGTTAATATCACTTTTTGAAAAAAAAGACAGGAAGTTACTCAATTAAAAGAGACTAAAGGGAGATAATGAAAAATTTGTAACATGGGCCTCTTGATGGAATCCTGGATAGATAAAGTAAGTCGTTATAAAAGAAATGTTGTGGACAGCTAGGAATTTAAATGCTCTCTGCATAGGGGAAGATATTGCTGAAGATTGTTAATATTCTTGGGTATGACCGTGGCATTGTGGTTATGGAGGCATGGATCCTTATTTTTAGAAAATGCATGCAGAGGAGAAGGTGAAGGAAGGGGAGATAGAAAGTGAAAACAAACCAAATATTAACAATTGGTGAATCTGGGTGAAGGCAATTTGATATTTTTCAAGATGAATATGCTGGAGGAAAATGCAGACTACTGGGCCCTTCCCTTTGGACATTCTGATCCAGTGGGCCTGGGAACTGTTTTGTTTTGGTTTGGGTTTTGGTACGGGGGCTTGAATCCAGGAGCACTTTACAACCAAGCTACATCCCCAGCCCTTTCTATTTTTTATTTTGAGATAGGGTGTGGCCAAGTTGTTGAGGGTATCTTTAAGTTGCTGCCTCAGCCTCCGTAGCCACTGGGATTACAAATGTGTGCCACCACACCCCGCTGGGATCTGTATCTTTAAAGAAGTGCTCAGAGCTGGGTACCATGGCACATGTTTGTAGACCCAGTGACTGGGGTGGCTGAGGTAGGAGGATCGCACGTTTAAGGTCAGCCTCAGCAACTTAACAACGCAGCAAGTTAACAAGACCCTGTCTCAAAATAAAAAAATAAAAAGGGCTGAGGATTCGCTCAGTGGTAAAGTGCCCCTGGGTTCAATCCCCAGTACCAATTTAAAAAAAAAAAAATTCAATCCTTAGCACCAAAGAAAGAAGGAAAGAAAGGAATTTCACTATTGTGCATGATTCTAATGCACAAATTAAGAGGGAAAAAATGAAAAAAGAAAGAAAAGAAGGCAGTTCTCAGATGACTTGTATCTGATGTCATTTCCACCATCTCCAAAGTTATCCACAGATGTCTCCCTCAGCGCCTGTGCCACTCACTATCTTTCTGTCTTCGGACACCCAGCCTGGCATCACCAATCTCATGGCACATTCTGTTGCCCTGCCTGACCTGTTGTTCCCTCTTTCTCTGTTGAGCTCTGTCCTTCTTTCAAGTCTCAGATCAAATATCACTCCCTCAGGGAAGGCCTCCCAGAGCCCCTAGGGACCATGGCTATGATCTCATGCCCAATTGTGACTACTCTCACTAGTGAGATGGCTGAATGTGTCCCCGACTCACATGTCAAAATCCTAACCCTCAGTACCTAAGAATTTGAGATTTTTGGAGATAATATCTTTGCTCTGATTTAAATACAGCTGTGTGTCCATGTGTTAAAGGTTTGGTTCCCAGGGCTATTGGGAGGAGCGTCAGGATGTGGGACCTTGTGAGAGGACATTGTGGGAGGTCCTAGTTCATTGTGGGCATGTCCTTGAAGGGGACTGGAGGAACCTGCTCTCTCCTGCTCCTTTGCTTCCTGGTGCATGATAGAAATGGTTTTGCTCCACCATGCTGTGATGCCCTTGCCAGGGGCCCAAAGCCATGGGACCACCTGACCATGACTGGAACTCCTAGAACTGCAAAAACCTCTTCTCTTCATAAGTTAATTGCCTAAAGTATTTCATTACTATGATGAAAAACTGCCTAATACGTCTTTAAGAAGGTAAGCAAGGTAAAATGAGCTTATTCATGGACCCAAATCCAATAGGACTTTATAAGAAGAGGAGATTAAGAGATAGAGAAAAGACCCCATGAAGACAATGGGGGAAGACAGCCATCTACACACCAAGGAGAGAGGCCTTGGAAGGAACTAACCTACCAACACCTCGATATCGAAATCTAACCTCCAGAATCATGAGAAAATAGATGTCTGTTGTTTAAGTCCTCAGTCTGGTGGCCTAGAACACTAAAACGGTGAATGCCACCAATTTGGGACCAGATCTATTCTCTTTACTTCGGAACATCTGGTGCCTGGTGATGCTTGGCGGAGTGAGGAGCGCGGGGGGATCGCAGAGTGAACAAAGTGACCTGCTTTGTGATGCTGTTGGAAGCGTTTGGGGACACTCTGTCTCTTGTACACTAGGGCCCGAGACCCAGCGCAGGAAGACACAGCAAGGTCATATTTTGGAAATGATAATCTGAAGCTCAGTTTTCCTTTCTTCCATCTTTGATTAGTTAATTAGTTGCTGGGGCTGCCCTTGCCTCAGACCTCCATCCATATAGCTATTGTCACTTGCGGCCTCTGGTGGGGCTTAGATGTCACCTACCACAAACAGAAGTTGGCCCCCAGTCCTGAGTGGCAAAATTGAGTCAGAAACATCCGCAGCACAGGAAGCGGCCTGAAAGCGAAAGCACTGTTCATGTGTCCTGCCTGGGACGAGGGAGGCAAGGTCTCTGAGGTTCTGGAAATCTA
Source organism: Geosciurus inauris (assembly GCA_004024805.1). Classification (NCBI taxonomy): domain Eukaryota; kingdom Metazoa; phylum Chordata; class Mammalia; order Rodentia; family Sciuridae; genus Geosciurus; species Geosciurus inauris. The sequence goes on from PVHX01001645.1 coordinate 90,909, forward strand.
AGCTTGGACAACATGTAGGCAAAGCTGAAGCGAGGAGGAGAGATGTTTGTCCCCAGACAGCAGCTGATTGAAGAGATGCTCGATTTCTGAATTATCAGGAAGATGTCAACAAACACCTGGAGGCTAAAGTTCACAGCCATCTGATCAACAAGAAAGAGCTCTGTCCATACTCAGGCTAGGATCATGGGACGGGAACCTCTTCGGGTGGGAAGAACCACATGCTGGTACAGCCACTTTGGAGACAAATTTGGAACTATTTAAGCAAGTTAGAGTGCGTGTCCTGTGGCCCAGAAGGCCCACATTTAGGAATACCTGCCTGGAGAAGAACATCCCACCTTATGCAGGAGGAGTTACAGCTAAGGATTCTCATTATGGCTTTATCTGTGAGAGCAATCCTGGCAACATCCTAAATGCCTGCCGATAGGGGAATGCAAAAATGAATTAAGGAGCATTTTAATATGATGGAATTCTAAACAGCAGAAAACGAACTGAAATAAAGCTACCTATATAACACAGGTAGATCTGGAGCACAAAGTATGAATTGAAAAAGAAAAACAAAAAGCAAATCGCAAATGGATAACTTGTAGTGTAATACTTTTATATTTTAGAAATACATTAGCTATGCTGGGCACAGTGGCGCATGTTTGTAATCCCAGCAGTTCGGGAAGCAGAGGCAGAAGGATTGCATGTTTGAAGTCAGTCTCAGCAACTTAGCGAGGCCCTAAGCAACTTAGTGAGATCCTGTCTCAAAATAAAAACTAAAAAAGGCTGGGGATGTATCTCAGTGGTAAAGTGCCCCTGGGTTCAATCCCCAGTACCAAAAAAGAAAAAGAAAAGAAAAACACGCAATAGCATCCATTTGTGATATACACACAGGCAGAAGTATAAAACAGAGTGGCTGGCTGTCCTCACTGGTCCCCACGGATCCACTCTCCCTCCTCCACCCTGCTCTGCACCACTGGGTGCAGTTTTACCTGTAGGGATTCCATTGTCCTGTGGCTTCTTAGGATTCAAACAAAGGAAGTAGCAAGAGGAGATCACCAGGCTGAAGACCAACCGAGGCCATGTGAGTAGGTGGTACCCCTCTGCCGCAGGCTCCATCTCCTGTTAAGGAGATCGCTGGGCTTTGCTCATTGCTCACTCCTCTTACCTCAGTTTCCCCAATCATAAAATGGGAATGATAAAAGCACCTCTTAGTCACTGTGTGGACCTGGCACAGTGTCTGCTGAGTTATAAACATACCGTAAAAACTTCTGTTGTTACTAATCACACTCTGTCTCCATTGTTGCAAGGGGCCTCTGCACCATTTTTTGAAATACAAAAATTGCATGACTTGCTTTAATGTCATTTAAAACTTCAAAATACAGGTCTAAAAGTAATCCTTTATCTTAAACCACAGGGGCTGGATATTCTTTTTAAATTCTGAGGTTTGGGGATTTTGTAAATGGAACATAGTGTGCAAGCTCATACCAAGGGATGGTGACACAGAATCACTGCTAGAGCACAGGTGGTGGTCCCTTCACTGGACACCTGGGGGATGGGGCCTGAGAATTTCCCTTCTTCACATGTTCCCAGGTGATGCAGATGCTGCTGGGCTGGACACCACACTGAGGACTGCTGCTGTGATGTAACCTCCCTAGGAGGTCTGAAGCCACCACCCATAACCAAACATTAGTATTTCCATGTGAAATGTTAATGGGAGACTACAGATAGCCTTATGTCAGTTCAGATTAGGTTTAGCTACTGAGTGACCCTGTGAAAACTTTCAGTTTTCAAAGAATTTTGGATTTTGAAAGAGAATGTAAGAGATTAGACTTGTAAATTGAATCATGAGCAAAGATAAAAACATACAAAACCCAGAAATGTTATGCTTACTCTTTTTTATGTTGCTGGGGATCAAACCCAGAGCCATGTGCATGCTAGGCAAATGCTCTATTACTGAGCTGGCAGGACAACTCCTTTTTTATTTGATTTTGAGACAGGGTCTTGCTAAGTTGTCCAGAATGGCCTCAAACTGGCAAACTTCCTGCCTCAGCCTCTCAAGTAGCTGGGATTACAGGTGTGTGCCACCATGCCCATCTATAATATACTTATAAAAAATATCTATTTATATTTATTTTATATTTATTCTACTTAGGTACACACAAATGCAGGATGCATTTTGATTCATTGTACACAGATGGAGCACAACTTTTCATGTCTCTGGTTGTACCTGATGTAGAATCACGTCATATACACAGTCATACATGAAGCTAGGGCTGCGATGTGCACCTCATTCCACCATCTTTACTGTCCTCACACCCTCTCCTTCCCTCCCCTTTGACCAAATTTCCTCCATTCTTCCCGTATTCTCTCCCCCATTATGGGTCAGCATCCACTTATCAGAGAGAATATTCGGCATTTGTTTTTTGGGGATTGACTTATTTCTCTTAGCATGATATTCTCCAACTCCATCCATTTACCTGCAAATGCCATAATTTTATTCTTTTATTGCTGAGTAATCTTCCATTGTGTGTATATACCACAGTTTCTTTATCCATTCATCTATTGTAGGGCATGTAGGTTCCACAGTTTAGCTATTGTGAATTGAGCTGCTATAAACATTGAAGTGGCTGCATCACTCTAGTATGCTGTTTTTAAGTCCTTTGGGTATGGACTGAGGAGTGGGATAGCTGGGTCAAATGGGCGTTCCATTCCAAGTTTTCTAAGGAATCTCCATACTGCTTTCCAGATTGGTTGTACCAATTTGCAGTCCCACTAGTAATGACACTGGACCCACCACTATCAGGGATTGTCAAAGTTTGCGGAATGAAAATGAATGACCAAATGGCTCTTAAAAACCAAAGCAGATCATGCAGTGCTCAGACTGGGCACCAGGTGGCAGCAGCCACTCTCTGTCCAAACCTGGAGCAATCTGGAGGGTGTTTTGGGTTAAAGAGCCTGCCTGGCTGGAGGTAGTTTTACCCTGCAGGAGCACTAGGGAGTTAAAACTTTTGTGTAGTCAACTCCTCCAAAACTCAGTGGGTCATTTTATTATGCTCATAAAGTCCGCAGATCCACAATTTAGAAAGAACGCAGCACAGACAACTTGTCTCTACTTCCACATCTGGAACATCTGCAGAAAAGTTTCCATGGCTGGGATCTGGAATCACCTGGAGGTGTCTTCACCCAGCACACTGGACCTAACACTGGCTGTCAGTGGAACATCTACCTCTGTTCTGCATGATCCCTCCAGATGGGCTGGCTTGGGTGTCCTCACGGTGTGGTGCCTGGGTTTAAAGGTGGGCTTCAAGGGGTGAGGATGCAGACCGCCCCTGGATGGGAAGCACAGGAAAGCCATCGTGTTAGGCTTAGCATTTGTTAAGGCTGCCATGACTACCACAGACCTGGTGACTTCAATAACAGAAATTTATTTCTCAAGAGTTCTCAGTCGGATTGGATTAGGGCTTACCCTAATAGCCTACTTGTTTTTGGTACTGGGGATTGAACTCAGGGGCACTCGATCACTGAGCCACATCTCCAGCCCAATTTTGTATTTTATTTAGAGCCAGAGTCTCACTGAGTTGCTTAGTGCCTCGCTGAGGCTGGCTTTGAACTCTTGATCCTCCTGCCTCAGCCTTCTGAGCTGCTGGCTCTAACAGCCTACTTTTAATCACCTCTTTAAAGGTCCTACCTCCAAATACAGTCATATTCTGAGGTACTGGGGCTCAGGGCTCCAATGTGTTTTTGGGGGGCAACATAGTCCAGCCCATAACAGCACCTGTCAGAAAATCAGGTGGGATGGGGGCACTCCATCCATCTTGGAAAAATGCCATCAGCTATGGTACCCCCCTCCAGCCGCGTGTCCATGGCTTTACAGTTTAAGTGCATTGTTCTCTCCTATCTCTGTGCCTTTCAACATGCTCCCTTAGCCAAAGGGAGCTACTCTCCCAAAGGGAGCAGGAGATCACTGAGCAGAGGAAGAGGCCATCTCTGCCTGGGATCCCCTGCCTGCCCTCCTCTAATGGATCACAATTATTTGCCCATCCAGAACTCTCTGCTCATCCAGAGCACTGCTGACCCCTGTCCCAGTCATCACTGACCCTCATCATCTTTTTTTTTTTGGTACTGGAGATTGAACTCAGGGGCACTCGACCACTGAGACACATCCTCAGCCCTATTTTGTGTTTTATGTAGAGACAGGGTCTCACTGAGTTGTTTAGCGCCTCGCCGTTGCTGAGGCTGGCTTTGAACTTGCAATTCTCCTGTCTCAGCCTCCCTAAGTGCTGTGATTACAGGCTTGCACCACTGCGCCCGGCTCTGATCCTCATCATCACTCGTCTCCTTGACCATGACCACTGCCTCTATGGACTGCTCCCTTGGGCCAGGCTCATTTAATGTTCCCAACATTTCTATGAGGTTAATGTCACAGATAAAGAGACCAGTGGTCAGAGTGAGGAAGTTACTAGTGCAGGGTCATAACGCAAGTAGGCCAGAGTGAAGACTCAAACCCAGGTTGGCTTGGCTCCAGAAGCCTGTTTGTCACCTCTAGCCCCTGGGCCTCTGAGAGTCTGGCATTGGTTATCCCCCCTCCTCTGTGCTGCCCTAGCCCCAATGCAGTCCTCACCTCAGAGCAGTCGTCTCCAATGGCTCAATTGGCACCTGCTCCGCTTCTGTATGGGCTGCCTGTGGGAAGGTTTCCGTTGAGCTCGTGAATGGGCAGGGGGGTCAGCAGTCCTTGCACTTCGCACCGTATCACGATATTGATGGTGCCCAGTGTATCCACAGGTTATGCACACCCTCCCGACCCTGTGTTCACTCAGGGCTTGTCCACGTGACTTTGGCCATTGGGACATCAGTCAACTTGATTGAAAGAAGCTTAAAAAGCTCTTACTCACTAGGCCTGGCTCTCTTGGAACATGCCATCTTGTGGATGAGAGACCCCATGCAGGCAATGATTCAGTCACCCCACTGTTCCAGGAACCCTTGTGAGGTCACTTTGGACCACTGCCCCTGTCAAGCTGTCCTATGACTTACAGATATGTGAATGACTCCAGCATGCCCAGCAGACTAGCTCAGCTGGGCTCAGCATGAATTGCTGACCCAAGAATCCTGAGCAAATGCAATAGATAATTGTCCCCTTCTGCACAGGGTCCCTTCTTGAAGCTTCTAGAAGGGTTGTACTGCTGCCACTGGTGTCCACCACAGAAGTATTCCTGAAGCTCCCAAGGTGGTTGATACATGAGATGCCAAGCTCTTTTCCCCAGTTCTGGTCTCACCAAGGCCTGATCCAGTTACACTCACTTGAAGCTCAGGTCAGAGAACTCGGCTTGGAAACATCTTCAGGCACAGCCAGATTCAGGGCCTCAGATGACACCCTCAGGGCTCTGTCTCTCAGCTCTTGGTTCCGTTTGGTTCTGCTGGGATTGATTCCTTCTGCAGACAGGTGTTGCTTACACAGCCTTCATGGCCCACACCCCATGTGTTAACTTAGTGGACAGCAGGAGTCTTAGGGACTTCCATTACCTTGCTCCGTTCTGTGCCTGTAGCACAGGCTTTCCAAGTGTCCCCAGCAGTGGGAAAAGCCCCAGAGCAAAGCCTTAGTGACTCATGATGGCAACCTTGTCATTTCTGGCGTCCAGCATGGGGCCAGACTGCCAATGATTTTGCTCGTGTGCCCTATGTAATAATCATTTTACTTTTTTACTATGATCCTTTACTTAATATCAAGGTCGTTGCCTATTTCAGCTTTATTTTGGTATATTCCATAAGTTTATCCACATTATTTTAACAATAGCATGTTATTTTTAATTCTTGGTTTCTCTCTTTAAATTAGTATGACCTTTATTATCCCTTATTATCTTATTGTTTTTTTAAATCTTTTTTTTAAATATACTTTTTTAGTTGTCAATGGACACAATATCTTTATTTTTATTTATTTTATGTGGTGCTGAGGATCAAACCCAGGGCCTCACGCATGCGAGGCGAGTGCTCTACCACTGAGCCACAATCCCAGGCCTATCTTATTTTTTATCTAAAAAGTGTTTTAATCTAGCAACTTCATTTGTAGTAATATCATTCCCCAATACACATTTGTGCAAGGATATTTTTTCGCATCACTATTTATAATAATTTGGAAACATTTATTCAAATACCAAAGGTGGAATGATTAAATAAACCATGAAATGAAACATAATGAAATACTATTCAAATGTTAAAATGAATGAGTTGCTTCTCAAGAAATGTTCAGGAACTATATGAATAATCCCATCAGTCTATTATATGAAATGACGGCCTGAATAAAGGATAAGGGTACATCCCATTTTTGGCTAGAAGATTCAATAAAGAAAAGGTACCATCTTTCTATCTTTTAATCTATAATTTTAATGGGAAGCAAATATATACATTAACAGGATTATTTGGGAACTTGAAAAACTGATTTCAAAAATCACGCAGGAAAATCAAGAAAAGTCCTGATATTTAAAAAAAAAAAAAAAAAGAACGAGGCAGAGAGAGAGATCTGGGAGGACGAACCTGTCAGATCTTAAAGTGTGTGATGAAGTGACTGTAATAAACAGTTCATGATGAATTCAGAAACAGGCAAAGAGATGAATGCAGCTGAGGAGTGAGTCGGGAAGTAAGCCAAAATATATAAAGTCATTTAATAAATAATAAAGTAGCATTCGAATCGGGGGAAGATGGATTGCTCAATAAATATTGTTGGTTCAACTGGCTAGTCATCTGAAAGGAAATTCAGTTAGAGCCCCATGGCAAACTTATATCAAGATAAATTCCAACTAGATAAATAAATAATGATCCATGCCTGCAATAAAATACTATACAGCAAAAACAAGCAGAAAAAAAGAAAACAAAAAAAGAGAGAAAACCAAAATACTATTCAGCAATGAAAATGAATGAACCCCAGCTGTGTGCCATGTGGAGGATTTCACGTGTGTATCTGTGAGTGTGTGCACATGCAGTGCTGGGGATCTAACCCAGGGCCTCAATACTTACTGGGCTAGTTTACCACTGAGCCGCATCCCCAGCCCGATAACGTTCAGGGACAATAATGAGGTGGTGCTGTAGTTTGGATCTTAAATGTCATGGATCCCAGTCGGTCATGGTGGCTCACACCTGTAATCCCAGCACTTCGGGAGGCTGAGACAGGAGAATCGCGAGTTCAAAGCCAGCCTCAGCAACGAGAAGGTGCTAGGCAACTCGGTGAGACCCTGTCTCTACATAAAACACAAAATAGGGCTCAGTGGTCTGAGTGCCCCTGAGTTCAATTCCCAGTACCAAAAAAAAAAAGGAAAAAAAAAACTTTCTGGCCATGAGATGAGCAGCCCACACTGACCTCCACCCAGCGAGCTTTCTGCCAGCTTTACTGCCTCACCACTGGCCCAAAAGCAGTAGAGTCAACCAACGGTGGAACGAAACTTCCAAAACTGCAAAGCAAAAGAAACGTTTCCACTTTATTAAAAGTTGATTAACTCAGGCAGTTTTTACAGTAACAAAAAACTAACAGGGCTGGGATTGTGGCGCAGTGGTAGCATGCTCACCTAGCACACGTGAGGCACTGGGTTCGATCCTCAGCACCACATAAAAATAAAATAAAGATATTCTGTCCACCTACAACTAAAAAAATAAATAAAATTAAAAAAAAAACAAAACAAAACAGAAACTGACTAACATAAATGATTGCACTAAAAAGAGCACAGAACGGACACTATAGTTGTTGGTACAGGGCTTTTTTCGTAAGGAGAAGGAAGGGATTTTGGTCAGGAAGGATGGATTATACCAGGGACCCTCTGGTGGTAGCAACCATCTGTTTCTTTCTTTCTTTTTTGGTACTGGAGATTGAACTCAGGGGCACTCGACCACTGAGCCACATCCTCAGCCCTATTTTGTGTTTTATGTAGAGACAGGGTCTCACTGAGTTGCTTAGCACCTCGCCTTTGCTGAGGCTGGCTTTGAACTCGCGATTCTCCTGTCTCAGCCTCCCAAAGTGCTGGGATTACAGGCATGTGCCACCGGGCCCAGCATGCTCCTACATTTTGACTGTGATCCATCACGAGGTCAGGGTGGAATTTTCCACTTGGGGCATCATGTTGGTGCTCAAAGTGTCCCATTTTGGAGTGTTTTGGATTTGGGATTTTGAGATTAGGATGCTCATCTTACACGTTAGAGACAAGAAAGCAGCAACTCCGCACACACTGATGCTGAATGAGTCCAAGACACGCTGCCATCTGATAAACAAAACGAGGCTAGACAAGAGCGCTATTTTTTAATGGAAAATTTTAAACACATACAAAAGCAGAAAGAAGCGTAACGAGCCTCTATGACTGTTCCCCCACACTCCCTTTACAGCCCCCTTCCCACCACCCTCTCACCCCACCAGATTATTTTGGAGCAAATCCCAAATATCATTTCATCTGTAAATATTTCATTACGAGTCTCTACAAGATCAGCTCCCTCGCTCTTCTCTATTTCTCCCTCCCTCTATAACCACAAAAATCACAATGACATTTTAAAAACTATCAATAGTTATTTCATGTCATCAAATATCCAGATAGTGAGGGGATGTGGCTCAGTGGTTAGAGTGCTTGCCTAACATGGGCAAGGTCCTAGGTTCAGTCCCCAGCAGGGCAAAAACAAATATGCACACAGTGTTTGCATTTCCCAGATCGCCTCTGAAGCTTCTTTAAAACAATAACAACAAAACCAGGTGATTTATTAGAATTAGGATTCAAATAAGGCCCACGCTTTGTTTCTGTTATGCTTCTTAAATTTGTTTTGATTGTAATAAATAGCCATCCCCCATGGCTATTTATTTGATGAGAAGAAAAGGTTATTTGTCCTAGAACATTTTCTGCATTCTGGATTTTGTTGATTGCGTCCCAAAATGGTGGTGTCTACCATGTTTGCAACAGAATTTTACTTGTTTGCTCCATTTAGACCACCTTTCTACCCTTCTCACTCTGGCCTTTCCCTAGGAGGTTAACCTGAGTGACCCACATCAGTGGGGCCCTTTTGTCCTCTGGCTTCATCTCGGTTGGACAATAGGGAGCCCTGGCAGGAATGGGAAGGAGGGAGAAGCAGGTCAAATAAGGTCAAGTGGAGCCATCCCACAAAGTCACCCACCTCAGTTTGGCCATGTTCCTTGACTAAAGGACTGTTTGTCTCAAGTTGGCTACTCTACAAAACCTCTTCTCCTTCCAGCTTTGGGGAACGTCTCCCCACAGCTGGCAAAGGCTTCTCTACTCATCATCCCTGGATCCTGCACTGCCTTTACCTTTGTAAATAAACCCTCCTTGCATCACCCTGACCTCATTGCACCATCTGCCTCCTGTAGGGACCCTAAATTTATACAATGTTCTCTGTCCCCAGTATTTCCAGCAAATGGAAAATACTGGCTAAATCTAATACTGGGAAATACTAGTTAAATCTTAACTAGTGAAATACTAGTTAAATCTGAGGCTTGATCAAAGTTTGAATTTTCTTTCAAGAATATTTTACGGATGACATTTAGTACTTCATACTGTACCACGTAATACCATCCACTATAAAGGTCCTCTTCAACTTTTCACCAAATGCTTTTAGCTGTCATTGTGATTGTCTCTTGCCATTATTTCATTAGGAATTAAGAAAAAGGTGGAATTCCATCATTCCCTCACATATCAGCCACAGATTCTCTAAAATGCCATCATCTACTTGGTTACCATGCATTAGTTTTCAGGAAAGGAGGGACCAATGCCAGCTTTTTTTCCTTTATTAGTTTCAGAACTGAGTTGGTTCCTGAGCATCCTCCAGAGGTAACCAGTGATGAATGCATGGGTTTTATTGTTTCCCAACCCTTCATTATTATTCTTTCTAATGCTTAGACTGTCCATTCCTGTACCAGTGGGAACCTCTTCAGGTTGGCTCCCAAGCCCTTTTGATAGGATTCCAAGAGTCTTCAGGAGTCTTCAATAGTTTCCTTGCTTTCTGATGCAACAAGATATCCAGGCCTGCCAGGCGTGGTGGTGCACAACTGTAATCCCAGAAACTCAAGAGGCTGAGGCAGGAGGATCACAAGTTCAAGGCCATCCTGGACAATTTATTAAGACTCTGTCTCAAAATAAATAATACAGGGCTGGAGATGGGGATGTAGCTCAGTGGTAGGGCATCCCTGGGCTCAATCCCCAGTACAAAAAAAGGGTTTTCCAGGCTCATCTTATGCATCTTCAGGACTGGAAACAGTCACTTTTTTCTCCAAGGAACACTGGTTCCTTTCAACAGGAAATGATCTTGAGAAACTATAATGTGGGCACTAGGGGCGTCCCCTGTTATGGGCTCTCCACTATTTCTAGACTGTATTTCATCTGAGAAATAATCAAAGAGAAATACATCTTGCATTCAAATTGATATTTGCAATTCAAACTTAAGATCACAGAACTTTGATTTTCTGATTTTATATTTCTACATCTTATTATGCAGAAATTTTGGCTCCTGACATTAACGTAACTATTTAAATGTACAGACACAAGAATCTGTCTTTAGAATACCACCAATGTTATTACTAACAACATCATTACTAAAAACAGTAAGATTTCTTTGCAGTTCCTTTTTTAGAACATGTCCCACTGAAGATGTACATTAAACTACTATTTTTTCTCAACAACTGTGAAAAAAGTCACTTAAAATAAAGTCACCTTGAGGGGGTTAGGGTCCATCCCGAACCAGCGGGTCGAAGAGGTACCCCCACATTCACCTAGCAGTGGAAATCGGGAAGAGTTGGAGCCGACTGGCTGCCTGTCCCTCTGCCGTAGGATAATCAGACATGCCAGGGAGTCCAGTCAAAGCAAGTACTCTAACTGCGGAACAAGCATTCAACTTATAGGGCCGTTCGGCCAATCAGAGACAATGCACATAGCCAGCAGCTGTCCATGTGACAAGGCACACAAGCTCCCTGAATTCTGTCCATGAGCTGATCACACTCGTGGAACCAGCAGTAAACCAATCACAAAGTCCCTCCTTCCTCCGTGCCCTTCCCATTTACATACTTTTCACAATGGCTAGTCGCCATCTTAAGGGCGTAGCATGGAGCTCGCTCCCCACACACCTACTTAAAATAAGTCCTCTCTATGTAAGCGTCCAACTTGACATATAATTAGGCTAACTTGCCTTACTTTGTTTTTGATTTTAAGGATTGTGTTCTTCTTTGGATCGAAATTGGCTTGTTTAGAAGCATGTATAACATATACATGTTTCCCAAGTCAAATACACAAAGTATGTATTATTCTTTTGTTTTGTTTCTGTTTGTTTTTGCAGTGCTGGGGATAAAAGTCAGGACCTGGCATATACTAGGCAAGTGTTCTACAACTGAACTATACCCCAGCCACAAAGCACATGTTAATTTCAAATGAGATAAAGACTTTTAAACTCTATTTTAAGGAATCATAGTCACAGAATAAGGAAAATCAAATGAACTTGAACTTGCAAAGTTCTTGACCTACACTTTTTTTTTTGGTACCAGGGATTGAATTCAGGGGTACTCAATCACTGAGCCACATTCCCAGCCCTATTTTTGTGTTTTATGTAGAGACAGGGTCTCAGTAATTTGCTTAGTGCCTCGCTATTGCTGGGGCTGGCTTTGAACTTGCGATTCTCCTGTCTCAGCCTCCCAAAGTGCTAGAATTACAGGCGTGTGCCACCACGCCCAGTTTGATTTTTTATTCTGAGACAGGTCTCATCAAGCTGCATAAACTGGCCTTGAACTTGTGATTCTCCTGCCTCAGCCTCTCAAGTTGCTGGGATTGTAGGCATGTACCACCGTGGCCAGCTGTACCTTCACGTTTAAAAATAGAAATGTCTGTACTACCATGGCAGTATACAATTAAGCAAAGCTATCAACTTAAAAACATACATTTTTTAACAGCAGTTTTCTCTGAAACCCAGGCAGCTTAAAAGATTCCTGTTTCATATACAATTTGCAAACAGAAATCAGAACTGAATTAGAGAGTGAACATTTCCACACAAGCGCCTCTGCTGGGACTGGAGGATAAGGCTGGGGCAAGTGTACTTCCTGCTTCTCTGTGATGCTCTAGGGAGTTGTCTTTTCCAGACTAGCAGGGGAAAGGGGAACATCTCTTCCTTGTCAACCAGGAGGATCTACATTCTGGAGGTCACCCAATGGAGTTCCATTGGACAGCAGGCTGAAAACTCAAACTCAAAATATGGACAAGGGCAAGAGAAGTTTCAAGATGGTTTCCACAGCTCACAAAAAGCCAAAGTACTCCGTGTTCAAGCTCCACCTCTGGTCTCACCTTCATTGCTTGACTATGATTTTCTGGTCACTTGGTTGAACCTTGGTCCTCCAAAATTAGCACCAAATTCAGAAGAGCTTTCAGGGATTTTGCATGTCATTGTGGTGCACCCCGGACACCCACCAGGTGGCACCAGAGGACCTGTTCCCTCATCTTGTTCCCAAGGCTTGGCCCACAGGAGTGGAGCTAGGATTAACTGGGTGTTACTGGTAAGTACCCAGATTTCCAGTGTGTCTCAGCAGTATTGTAAGAGTTACCATCAGGCCCACAATGTGGGAAAAGATGTCAGGACAAGGGCAGGTCATCCTTCCCCTTGGAAGCATTTGCAAATATTCTGGTCAACTGTACTTGTTTTCAGGAGTAATCATACTCTAGCATTTGAAAATACTCTCAGAACAGCTACAGGAATGCCTGACAAAGGTGGACAAAATCACTATCAATAAAAGGACTTAGTTCATACGCTGGGACTGTTCATCTCTATTTATGATCATCACAATGTGGAGATTACCGGTCCAGTTGTAAAGCCTCAAGCATGTAACACTTGTGATGAATCTCAGGGCAAGATATTGCTGAAGGGTCCCAAGGGGGGCGGCGATCAGCAGGTAAAGCTTCCCCACCCTGGGAGATGAAAGCTAAAGTTGCCAGCAGTTTGTCCAGGCTAGGAATGCCCGTCATCCTCCAGCCCCAGCAACGCCCAGGTGGTTGCCGGACCTGGGAAACTGCTAAGAAAAGAATATTCCCTGCCTGGCCAGGTGTTCATCAGAAACTGCACAGGGTGGAAAGTGCCAGGCAGCCAAATTCATCCCTTAATCTTGCTGAACCAGAAGGTGGTCCAGGCTGAGGAGCAGCTCCCAGGATAGTCTCACCACTTCCTCTGGAACATTTCCAAAGGGCTTTACATAAGCTGAGCACTAGCCAGAAGGCAAAGCCCCCGCCCTCATCTTACTGAGCATTCCTGAAGGCAATCCATGAGTGAAGACCAGCCAAGGAATCTTCTCTCTTCCCCACTCTCCTGTACAGAAAGTCAGCATGCAGGTAAACTGAAAGATCCTCTAGAACTACTCTAGATGACTGCTGATTAAACAAAATTATTAGCACTGTATGATGGGGTTTATAACAGAAGTAACAGTAAAACACATGACAACAGCACGAAGGACCAGTGGGTAAATGGGATGAAGCCCAGGACTGTATCACTTACCTACTCCCCAGACCTTTTTTATGAGACAGTCTCACTAAGTGGCTCAAACGTTTGATCCTGCCTCGGCCTCCAGACTCGCTGGGACTACAGTCGTGTACTACCTACCACACCTGGCTGGTGGTACCAATCTTAAATTGTATGTGAAATGTTATGGAATTACTTCAAGGCAGACTATATAGTAAGTTAAAGATGCATATTATCAACCCTAGAGCAACCACCAAAAAGTAACAGAGGCATAACTAGAGGAAGTAAAATGGAATTCTAAGAAATTAAATGGTGCTAAATGATTTGCTCCAGCCAGTAAAATATAAGTAAGTGTGACATGTGTCACTTCTCAGTGGAACATTTGGGAGCCAGGATTTAACACCTGATGTCCTTTATTGCTTTGTGTTGAGACAGCAGAGGCTGTGCAGTGACTGCAGCACATCCACCCGTCCACCATGTGACATTGACTAGGACATGGCACAATAAACAAACCTGGTGTTAGGTTTGAGATTTTTGGTGTTTAGTGAATATACTTGCTTTTCAGGAATTAAAATCCATTTGGACACAATGTGTGATTTTTTTTAATGTATTGGTAATAGTTTACAAATAATTGACTGGTATATTCTTCTAATTTTTTTTTTGGTACTGGGGACTGAACCGAGGGCCTCATGCGTGCTAGGCCGGTGCTCTACACTGAGCTACATCCCCAGCTCTCCATATTTTGAGAGAGGGTCTCAGCTAAGTTGCTCAGGCTATCCTTGAACTTGGTAATCATCCTGCCTCACCTTCCTGAGTGACCGGAATTACATGCCTGTGCCACTGCACCAGGCCTTGATATTTTTTAGAAATTGGTCTATTGTTTTCTCATTCATGTGCATGCTATCTTTTGGATTTTTATAGTCAACAGTAATAACTTTTTGTAGCTTTTATGTTTATTACATTAAAACAGTTTATAATTTGTTTCCTGTGCTCTGAAAAAGCTTAAGGGCGGTGGCGCAAGCCTGTAATCCCAGCACTTAGGGAGGATGAGACAGGAGAATGCAAGTTCAAAGCCAGCCTCAGCAATGGCGAGGTGCTAAGCAACTCAGTGAGACCCTGTCTCTACATAAAACACAAAATAGGGCTGGGAATGTGGCTCAGTGGTCAAGGGCCCAAGTTCAATCTCCAGTACCAAAAAAAAAGCTTAAGGAACACCAGAAGGTCTGGTTCTTAAGGTTAATAGAATTCCATCAACTCAACTGAAACTGGAGCTTCTTTAGGGGGAAAAGGCAGCAGTTCTGTCACAACTTTCTTGAGTTTTTATGAACAGGACTGCTAGGACTTTATCTCTGTGGATGTCAGTTTTGGTAAATTACATTTTCCTAGAAAATTTAGTGTTTGCTCTACATATTCTAATTTACAAAGAATTGTACAAAGGAGATGATTTATTTCTTTTGATGAGTATTTTCTTATTTGTGTATTTATAATTACTCTTAATTAGGTTTTCCAGTGATTTTTAAGTTGTTTTTTTTTTAATGTATTTATCTATTTTACCGTTACTTTTTTCTTTTGGGGCAACCCATTTCATCTGCCTAGAGGCCCAGAAGTCTTCTTTCTTTCTTCGGGCAGCACTGAGGCTCAAACCCATGCCCTCACATATGCTAGGCAAGCACTCTACCATTAAGCCCCAGCCCCAGCCTTCTTTGTTTTTAAAGTCTAGCAGTTTTAGTAGGACTTGAGACTTCTGAATTGACTTTCCCAAATAGCGTCTTTATATTATGATCAAGGGGTTTTCTTTTGTGAGGGGAAAGGGGATGTTCTGAGCTGTTGCTTTAAGTATTAATTTTGTTCCATTTTTTATTCTTCAACATAAAATTCAGCTGGGTACAGTGTAGCATGCCTGTAATCCCAGCAACTCAGGAGGCTGGGACAGGAGGATTCCAAGTTTGAGGTCAGCCTCAGTGACTTAGTGAGACTCTCAGTAACTTAGTGAGACCCTGTCTCAGAATAAAAAGGACTACAAATGTAGCTCAGTGGTAAAGCACCCCATGTTCAATCTCCAGCATCAAAAAAAATATACATATATGTCATATATTACATATATGCATATATAACATAAAGTCACACTATATATACTGTATATAATATACATATCCCAATATTGTTAAGACCTAAACCTATGGCCTAAAAGCATAAAATGCCTAGAAGAAAACAAAACAAAAAAAACCCTTCGTGACATCGGATATGGCAGTGATTCCTTGGCTAAGACTCAAAAAGCATACGCAACAAAAGCAAAAACAGGGCTGGGATTGTAGCTCAGTGGTAGAGCGCTTGCCTCGCATGTGTGAGGCCCTGGGTTCGATCCTCAGCACCACATACAAAGCAATAAAATAAAGACATTGTGTCCATCTACAACTAAAAAAAAATTTAAAAAAAAAAAGGCAAAAACAAACAGGATACATCAAACAGAAAAAAATTCTGCATAATAAAAGGGAATAAAGAGAATGAAAGGGTAATCTATGGAACCAATGCATCTGACAAGGGATTAATATCCAAAATACATAAAAACTCCAACAACAAAAAACAAAACCCAATTAAAAGATGGACCAAGGACTTGAATACCTTTTTCTGAAGATGACCTACAAATGGCCAACAGATACACATCACTAATCATCAGGGAAATTCTAATCAAAACCTGTTAGTCTGGCTACTATATAAAATAAATGAAAACATGAAATAGCTGGTGAGGTTGTGGAGAAATTGGACCCCTGTGAACTGTTGGTAGGAACATAAAATGGTGCGGTTGCTATAAAAAACAGTATGGCGTTTCCTTGAAAAAATTAAAAATAGAACTCAGGTGATCCAGCAACCCCACACCTTGGTATAAATCCAAAAGAATGAAATCAGGATTTCAGAAGTATCTGGACTCATTCACTGCAGCATTAGTCACAACAGCAAGGACACAGAAGCAACTTAAATATCTAACAGATGAACAGATAAAAACATGAAGACACACTAACACTTTTCAGCTATAGAAAAGGAAATTTGTCATTGCTGACAACAGAGAAGGATCTGGAGGACATTAAGTCAAACAAGCCCCAGGACAAATAACTACATGGTTCACTCCACTCTTATGAGATGTCTAACTCAGAAGCAGAGAGTAGACTGGTGACCACGAGAGCTGGAGAGATGTGGAAGTGGGGAATTGTTCCAAGCCCCTTCCTTTCCCTCCTTTGCTGCCCACCCCAGCTTACCTGGGGAAACCTCTGCTAATGCTCTGAGTTCTGCTACTGCTGGGATTCCTCCACCTTATGGGCACGTTATTCCTTCCCCTATGGCTAATTACTTCCTACCTGGTATCAGACTCAACCTGGCCATCTGTACTTGTTTCTAAGGGCTGTTGTCCTAATTTTCACAGACTTGGTGCCCAAGACAACAGATACTCATACTTGCAGTTTTGGAGGCCAAGCCCGAAAATCAAGGTATCACCATGGCCGTATTCCCTGCAGTCCTCAGTACCCTCCAGATGCAGCTCTGGGCTCTATATGCTGAATCAAACACAACCCATCTCTTGAGGAACACATCACAGTATAGAAGAAACCACCTGGGCCTAGAGCCCAGCTATGTGGTAAGCGCCTGGCTAGTGGTTTGTACAAGGGGCTGAGGAAACCCACACGTAGCACAGCTCCTGCCCAGCATGCTGGGAAAGGTGAGGATTCCCTCAGACTCCATGTGCAAAGCTGGTCATGGAAGGCCATGGCATGCTTAAAGATGAAACTGGACAGCTCAAGGCTCAGCCCCTTTTTCCCTGTGTTCCAGTGTCTAACCTGTGTTCCTGAGCACATCCAGCTCACTAGCTTGTTTGGCTACAAAGTGCCAAGGTGTTCCTGCCCAGGGTTTTCTCCATAAAGGCATGAACTCCAAGGCCATCCTTTGACCCCACCACTGCCTGTCAGGCTACAGTCTTTGTCACTGTTGCTTTGTGCCTGTGGTGCTGGGGATCCAACCAGGCCTTAAACATGCTAGGCAAGAGCTCTTCTACTGAGCGCCAGCCCCAGCCATTCTCCCTGAACTCATGCTGAGATCAGTCACATCTATCCCAAGCCCACCCAAAACTCATGTTTCCTGCCATCTGATCAGCCCTTGGGCCCAGCCTTGATGGCCAGTGCTTCACTAGGCCATGCCTTGGGAGCTCTTGGGTCCACCTGATTCTCTTACCTCCTCTTCCACCACCACAGCTCCCTCCTGGTCTCAGTTTCTACGCTCTCGAGAGCTGGACCCAGGTTCTAAGGCAGCCTCATCAGAAGGCGGGCTGAGGCACCACAGGATCTGACGCATGCGTTCTGTGACCACAATATCGGCAGCTCAGGAGTTTTCTGGATTTAATTCTTGGTGAGTTAAAACTCTCAACAAGCAATCTCCACAAAAAAGAGGGGTTATCTGTCCATTCGAGATGAAACAAATGAGATATCTCAGATGGTCCTACTACAGGAAGCACCCACGGTTCGGGGAGTGAGAGACTGTGGCAGGACAGAGAGCCCACAGGATTTACCTTTGCCAGTTACTTTCTTTCTTCACAAAGACCTGAAAAGGTTAAGGAGCCAACAAACTCACAGGAATAGACACAAAATTTTTGTAAAAAGGCCTCATGTAGTGGAAAAGTTTCTAACAAAGAAGGTACGGGGCTGGGGCTGGGGCTCAGTGGTAGAGCACTCATCTAGCATGTGCGAGGCACTGGGTTCGATTCTCAGCACCACATATAAATAAATAAAATAAAGATCCATTGACAACTAAAAAATAAAAAAAAATAATAATAAAAAAAAGAAGGTATGAACAAATGTTGAGCCACTAAGCTCCATTCCTGTCCACTCACAAGAAGGGACCAAGTAGGTCCCTAGCTAGCAGAGTGACTTTGCACAAGGTGGTGACCCTCTCCTTTCCTCTTATTCTAAGGGGAAATAATAGGAGGCGGCAAATATTTCCAGCTCCTGAGATTTCATAGGTGACCACTTGCTTCAACATAACCATCACCTTTTTAATATTTGATGGACCTCCCACTGCTAGGTAATCACACAATTTCTGAATAAATACAGAAGGAACAAATATCTACACTGATAAAATTTTGTAACTTTTTACACAAAAAAGGTTTGAAAATGCAGTAAGAAACAAGTCTTGTGCCCTCTGCACACCTCTGGACTCCATGTCTTCATTCACTACTGCAGGAAGCTGCCACCAAAGCTCGCACCTGCTACCAGATGCCAGAGGCCACTCAGAGTTTCATGCTGCAGCAGCCCCAGGTGGACAAAACTCCATACAAGATAATCCTGCTGCTCTTATGTCTGTTCTCCCCAGGAAAAAGTCGATTTGCAGTCAAATGCAATCAGCACACTTGGGCAGAATACATCTAGCACAACCCCTGCCCCAGGCCATGCGTGTGGAGCCGTCTCTGTAGAGGGCTCTGTGCTAGGCCTATTCACTGGTCCCTGAGCCTTTGCCTGCTGCCTGGGATTCTGAGGTGCGTGAGGCCTGCTTAGGCAGGCGAATGGGGACGTAGATGTTGGAGGCACAGTGCTCCTTGAAATACTCTCCTCCCTTTTCTTCATAGTCCTTCCTGGTGATCCAGGCTTCATCATCATCCATGTGGTCCAAAGCCCAGTCACGAGCACCATACCAGGCGTCCAGCACGGGGTTCAAGGCAAGCTGAACCTGAAACAAGATGAAATGCTCACTGAAAAGATGCCTCTACCAGGCTTAGGCTCCCAGGGTGACTGCAGCAAACTCAGCTACAGCTCCACAGTCCCTTGTGTTCTCAGAAACACGTACTGGAGGCCCCAAATCCCTCCCACCTCTGCACCTTCCAAGCAAAGCTGAACTGAAGTGCCCAGATTCTCCAAGAGCACAGAAGAACACAGGGTGCACGGGGTCCAACTCACAGACAGGCAGTGCCTTTACCAACTCAAGGCCGGGCACTCTGGGTCAGAGGGACCAGCTGCCCACCCTCCTGCTCCATGCAGTTGTCAATCACAAGCTGCCAGGACAGAGGTGAGGTGGAGGCTGGTGCCAGGCTAGCCATGGCAGTGAAAGAGCTTTGGTGACCAGGGTGTTCTTTGTGATGCTGCCAATGCTCGGTTCCTGTTGCTCACGTCAGAGCAAGGCTGGGGGTTGGCAGCTCTGAGGGTCCCCCAGCGAGCCTGACCTGACCATTTAGGGTAACAAATTGAGCCTCTTGTTTTCTGGAACTGCTGGCCTCCCTTCCCACCATCTTTTCTCTTACTCCCTCCTGCAACCCCAGGAGTTCCATATGTAATGGTGGTTTCAGAACTTCTGGAAGGACAGGACAGGCCACTTGAAGCAGGATCAGCATGCATAGATAGAGACTGATGGGACAAGGAAAGGGTGGGCTCAGAGTCTGACTGATCTCAAGACCACACAGGGCCTAAAGAGTTCTTATGTTTGGGCCACTGCTGTACGCATCACCTGCCACACAGGCAAGGGACTTGTGAAAGGGACATTTTCATAAGAGTAGACAAGAGCCCCTGCTGCTCTCGCTTAGGAAAAGCTGGTGAGAGAATGAGAACAGGGTGCTTGGTATTCTGCCTTATACAGAGTATTCAATAAAGGGCAGCGAGCATTATTACTAATAAGAAATGTAGTAAGATCCCCGCTAACAGAATATTACAACCACAAAAGGGATACTTTGATAGAGGAAAACAGTCACAATGATTAGAAAGTGAAGAACACTACGGGTCACACAACAAGCTCCAACTTTTGTTTGTTTGTTTTTTGGATAAAATAATACAAATAATAAGAAAATGACCTGAAGCTGGGCACAGTGGTGCACGCCTGTAATCCCAGCACTCTGGGAGGCTGAGACAGGAGGATCGCGAGTTCAAAGCCAGCCTCAGCAACAGCGAGGTGCTAAGCAACTCAGTGAGACCCTGTCTCTACATAAAACACAAGATAGGGCTGGGGATGTGGCCCAGTGGTCGAGTGCCCCTGAGTTCAATCCCTGGTACCAAAAAAAAGAAAGAAAATGACCTGAAAATATATATAAGTAATTTTGTTTACAGAGACTGAACCTAAAAAAAGCTATTTTTCTGCTTTTATTTTGGCCTATTTAAATGGTCTGCTATTTTAGTAGTGTTTTTAAAGTTTTACTATTTAAGAAAAAAACAACAGAATCTTTCTCTCTCTCTTTTTTTTTTTTTTACAGTGCTGGGGATGGAAGCCCAGGGCCTTATAGTTAAGTGCCCTAATACTGAGCTATACCCCCAGCTCCAGAAATTATGTTTTTAATAAAGTGTGTAAAAATTGTGCTCATTTTGGAGTTCTCTATCTTCTCAAGATCACACAGGGCCTAAAGAGTTCTTATGTCTGGGCCACTGCTGTACGCATCACCTGCACTTGGAACTGACGGGCTAGTGACAGCATGACACACACGCCACATGTAAACAATGCCAAGGGAGCAGGGGAGGCAGGCTGGGCCATGAGACTGGAACAGCTCCACACAAGGCTGGGGAGGGATCTGGCAGCCACATTCCCAGAACTAGTGCTTACAAAGTAATTACGGGAAAGTTTTTGGGCTTACCAAGCCAGAGATTTTTAAAATCCCATGAGGTTTTTCTTGATCACTTCACCATAGCTGGGCTGCCAGCGCTGACTCAAACCCCTGTGCACACTTCAGAATGTTGCCCGTGTCTTCAGTGATGCTGCCCCTTCTGTCCTCCCACCTTGCAGGCTGCCTTTCTCAGGTGTCTGTTGTGGTCTACTGCCCTGAAAGGCTGCTGTGATCTAGCACTTGGTCCTTGACTTCACCTCCTCCCCCCAAATGTGCCCTGGGCTCCCGACTTGGGACCTGCACGTACCCTGCTAGCTTTCCCCTGAACGCTCGCTAAATCACCATGGCCAGCTCTTCCTGTGTGTCCCACTGAAGCTCGACCCACCCTGGAAACAGAATGCAGTTTCCTCCCCGTCAAGCCTCTTCTTCTTCCCACAGTTCCTAGTCCAGTGAACGTCCTCAAACTAGTGGCTCCACATAAAACTTGGTAGTTGTCTTAAGTCCCACTTCTCTCCCAAATCCATGGTCAGTTCTGATCACTTCATTCCCTTCTCTCTCTCAAATCAATCCCCTTTCCTCTCCCTCTGGCAATACCTTTGTATTTTCTGAGAAGCTATCCAGTGACATTCTGTCAAGGGCTGGTAACACATTTCAAAAGGCAGACTCTGTCCTTTTTTTTTTTTTTTTTTTTTAATATTTTGTTTTAGTTGTAGATGAACACAATATCTTTATTTATTTTATGTGGTGCTGAGGATCGAACCCAGTGCCCCACGCATGCGAGGCAAGCGCTCAACCGCTGAGCCACAACCCCAGCCCCCCAGACTCTGTCCTTTCCCTGTTGGAGGTGAGTTTGGTGAGGAATATAAAGATAGGGAAGGCTTCCTGGAGGAAATGACATCTAAACCAGAAACCAAGAGAGAATTGCAATGAGCTAGTAACAGTGTTCAATGTAAAGGGAACCATTAGGTGCAAAGGCCTCAAGGCAGGAAAACAAGTCCTACTTGAAGAACAAACTGCCCCAAAGTGGGGACATCACAGATGAAGACCAAACTTCTTAATAGTATGCACAGGCTCTGCATCCTGTGGGCCCTGCTGACCTCACCTCCTTCTCTGCCTGCATTCCTCCTTAGCAGCCATATGCTCCAGCCACATTGTTACTTCTCCTCCCCTCGATAAACTTTTGCCCCTGCACCTCTGCTTATGCTAGCTAGTCCTTCTCTCTGGAATGATCTCTCCAACCTACCCCATAATACCTTATATAGATAGCAAACACCTATACATCCTTAAAAGATTCAGTTCCCTGAACACCAGTGGAAACTTCTAGGTGCCCATACCTGCCTGTCCATCATGCTCTGGGTTTTCATGGCTCACTTATTTGACTGACACCCTTAGATAGTGAGTTCCTTGCAACTGGAGGCTGTGTCCAGGACATCTCAGCATCCCTACAGTGCCTGGTCCAGGATGGGGGCTCAGACCATGTTTCTTGATAATCAAGGATTTGGTAGGTAAATTGTGGGAAATTCATATCTTAGCCATAAAAAAACAGTACTTTAGAAGAATAATGACATGGGAAAATGTTTATGACAGGTTAAGAAAATTCAGGTAACAAAGCAAGACACATATGTGCAGGAAACTTATGAAAAGCAATGTCCTACAGACAGGGAGAATGACTTATTCTCAACAT
This sequence comes from Geosciurus inauris, assembly GCA_004024805.1. Taxonomy (NCBI): domain Eukaryota; kingdom Metazoa; phylum Chordata; class Mammalia; order Rodentia; family Sciuridae; genus Geosciurus; species Geosciurus inauris. Next base: position 113,597 of record PVHX01001645.1, read on the forward strand.
ATGCTCTGACACTCTTTGCATTTAATTATGTGCATGTCTTCCTTTTTCAATTAAAAAGAAAAAGCAGTATACAAAGAATAATTTTCATTCTGCTTCAAAAATTTAACGTAGATTAAAGACCAGAATAAAAGTCACAAAAATGTCAATAGTGGATACTGCTGGATGATGGAATTTTATAGCCATTTTTCTCCTTTACACTTTTACTTTTGCAATCAAACAATAATTAATGCTATCTTCCAAACAGCAGTTTAAACAATCAGTACCTGGAAAGAAGACTGAAAGGGTCTCATCTCCAGCAGTTCCTTTTCCATTCTGGCTTTCATACCAGGATACATCACATTCCCACCAGTGAGAAAAACGTTCTGGACCAGTCTGTCTTGAACTTCCTTTGGGTACCTGGGAGAGAAATGACCCTCCAATTTAAATGTTCCAAGAGACTGGAGATGTGGAAATGCAAACTCTTGGTGAAAAGCAGAAAACAGCTACTTGAAAAGTTAAGAGATATAAAACCAAAGCTGTCATTTTTTCATTCATGTCATTCTAGAATGTCAGTCCAATGCTTCCAATTATCTATCAAAACCTTAATATGAATGGTCCACTCATATCCTTAACATGACTAAAATATTTGTGCTTTTGTAATACACTGTTCTAAAAATCAGTTTTACTGAAGATTAATTTACACATTCTTTTATAAAGGCTAACAAATTTATAAACCCCCATAATCATCACCACAATCAAGACAAAACATTTTCGTCATCCCCAAAACTCCTTCTCCTCAGTCGAGGACTCATCTCTCCATCTGTCTCTTTTTTTCTGTTTGTTCATTGGGTTTTGTTCTTGAGACACTGCCTTGCTATACAGCCCAGGCCTCAGCCAAATGAGCAGCTGGGACTATAGGCATTCACCTCAATACCTGTTTTTTTAGGGGTTGTGGGAGTGTTTTTGTTTTTTAATAATATCTTTGTGTTATTCATATTTGATTACTTTTCCACCCATTACTAAGACATAGCTCAAAGCCACTCAGAGTAGCTGAAAAAGTGCCTTTTCATTCTTTAATTGCCGGTGCACTTTTTCATCCTGTTATATCCAAAAGCAGCCAGCAAACTACAAATTATGTTTCCTACTTGTCCAACTTGAATTATGGAAACTCACACTGCAGGAAAATGCCTGTGGAAGTGGGTGGAGGGAGGCACACTTTAGAAATGTAAACTCTGGTATAAATACAATACCCACAAGAAGGAAAAAATCTTTCATAAGCAGTGCAATATTTTTGGATGATTTAAAATCTCTAGTCTTCAAGATTATGAAGTTTTGGGGGCTGGGGTTGTGGCTCAGTGGCAGAGCACTTGCCTTGCATGTGTGAGGCACTGGGTTCAATTATCAGCACCACATATAAAATAAATGAATAAAGGTCCATCAACATCTAAAAAAATTAAAAAAAAAAGATTATGAAGTTTCACAATGAAAGTCAATGCGCATTACCACACTGCCCTAATTGAAAGGAGTTCTTAACGCTCCTCACATGAACTGAGCATTTGCATGTTCAGAAGTCAATCACACAGCCCATGCAGGCCTGGTGACAGTGAGCACAGCAAGCAAATAAAAGCAACAGCGAGTGTATTCCCCAATGCTCAACCACCTCATCTTTCCAACTCAAAACCCAAGGAGAGGTGGGGCTGTAGCTCAGTGGCAGAGTGCTTGCCTAGCACATGTGAGGCACTGGGTTCAATCCTTAGCACTGCATAAAAAAAAAATAAATGAATAAATAAAAAAATAATTAAAACAAACAAACAAAAAAACCAAGGAAATGGCTGGAGAAAAGTGTCACCATCTTACCTGTCCAGAATGTACTGAAGCGTCTCCGCTATCCCCGCCTGCTCTTCTCCTATGAGTGAGGGCTGGAAAATAATTTCTGGAGCTCGGATTCTTTCTGTCCCAACAAACAGCTGATGGTATGCTGCCAAGTTAAACACGGGCTTTAAAAACCCAAGGTTTAAGAGAGATTTTTAGGCCATGATGACAACCGTCCCAGTTGCCAGTTTCCTCAACCTGCACCTCTTCTCCCAGCGCAGTCTGTCCTCCGTGTAAGCCAGAGCAGACGCTCTCCAACTCCTGACACGATGGTTCAGTTTTCTACTTTCTTGCAACCTCTGAACCATAAATCCTTCCACGCTGCACTGTGCCATGGTCCCTGAGTTGCAGGGAGGGCAGCAGTGAAGGGAGAGTGGCAAGAGAAGGCCTGGCAGAGAATTCCACGCCTCCACGCAGGGCCTGCTTGCCCACCTCAGTTCCCTACACGCCCAGAACACTCCCTCTCCGGGGGCCTCAGACAAGTCAGTTTACCCAGCTGTCACTGTGATGACAGAAACGTAGACCCTAGAGGATCAAGTATGATGACACAGGCTTAAATACAGATGAAACCACTGAAAGCCAGTCTATAGGCCTGAAGACTCCAGTCACTGGCCCATTTACTTCCTCACAGACTGGTGCTTGAACCTTAATCAGTCACTGGGGCAGGGGGCCGGGGGACACCCTGACTGATGTTGTAAGCACTGATGTCCCCTTCTCTAGAAAACACAGCTGGGACTTAAAAATACATGCATCCTTAAAGAAGCAGACTGGAGTCATTTATGTCAATAGTTTTAGTGTACACAAGGACTTGGTGTAGGAGTCAAACCTGGACAGTGGTGACGGGTTTCTCCACTTCTGGTGCTTCCTCTGAAAACAAGGGCTCAAAGTCATTCATGCTTTCCACATCTTCAAGAGATGGCTCCAGCTGCTCCAGGTCAGGGGTCTGAGGAGGGAACAGAACAGCACAACAAAACAAATCAGACCAGTACCTCCAGCAAGCCTTCATTCTGAGTTCACTGTCACAAAAAAGAACTGGGATCTTGCCCAATGTTTCAAAAGCCTATGTAAAAATTACCAACATTTTCCTATGCTGTTTAAGCAAAAGAACACACACGAACAGACTGCAGCCAGGAATGGGCTTTGCTTTCATCATCTGCCTCTCTTACTTACATGAGCCTTGTCTTCCACTTTCTCTGAAATATTCTAATGACGCTAGTTTCAGGCCAAGGCCCCTGAAGACATGCTGTTTGCATTAGTCACACCATCATACACACAGCTCTGGGGCAACAGTGTGAGAGCAGGTGTGCTCCAAAGCAGCTAGGCTACCAACGAAAGGAAATAAATCTATTTACATATTTACGGTACTATGAAGCCTTGCACAAGTCAGGCAAGCGCTCTACCACTGTGCTGTATCTGCAGCCTTTTCTTAATTTTTAAATTCTGAGACAGTCTCACTAAGTTGCCTGAGGCTGGCCTCAAAACTTATAAACCTCCTGCCTCAACCTCATAAGTCACTGGGATCACAGGCATGCGCCACAAGGCCTGGCTCAAATGAATCGCTTAATAAATTAATAAATACACGTTAACATTAGTGGGCTTAACAATTAGTCCCTTAACAGCAGGTCCCTCTGGACTGGAGATGTGAGCAAAGGCTTCCTATCTGTGGAGTCGTGCAGCACAGGCTTTCCTTTTCAATGACAATGACTTAAGTGGGGCCTAGGCATGCAGACCCCATTCCCAAAGGAAGGGTTAGAGCACTTTTGTTTTAATTTTAACCTGGAGAAAAGTGGGAGGTGGTGGTCCTACAAGAAGTCTTCAGCCATCTGTCAATCTACCATGTGAAAGGCAAATAAGTCTTACTTCTCTAACCACAAAGGGGAGAGGTTACAGGAAGAAATATCTTGTTGCATCCCAGAGAAAAATGCTCTACTGGTGTTGGCAGGTGCTGAGCAGGCTGTCTTGGGAGGTGGTGTCTGGGGAGTGCCTCAGCAAACTCAGTAACCAACAGCCACATGTTCCTGACAGAAGATCCCACACTCAATGTGTATTCCAAGTCCCTCCGTACTCCGAGAATCTATGGAATATGTGAATTACCAAAATAATGCAGAGAATTTAAACATAATCCTCTATATCCTGGTCATACGTACTGCAAATGCAGACTAGCATTCAAACTCACTTTTGAACAAGCAGCGTCCCTCAAACCTCCCCCACGCATTTGCACACCAAAAATCACAAGGCATATGTGGCAAATAAAACGCACGACACCGTGTTCCCAATTCTGTTAAATTTAAATGATTTGACCATGTATGCGGGGCATTTCCCAGGCGTGAGTGCAAACCCTAGAAAGGAAAAATAATACTTCAACTGAGACCAGAGGAGATGAGAAGCCTAGTTTACCAAGAGGTAATTGAGGGAGGACAGGAGGTAGGTTAGGGAAAAGAAAACAAAGCCTCTTGGTTTCAGTGAAGGAGGCCAGAGCCATCTCTATTGCAGCTCATGGGTCAGGAAGCTGTGGCTCAGGCAGAAGTAACTCACACACTTGGTGGAAACACGGCAGGGGACAGAACTGCTCAGCTCTAAAGCTTTGCTGTGTCTTGAGCTGTAATTCTATAAATCAGGAGTTTGAGTATGAGAAAATCAACTAAGGCTTTAGGAATATGAAAAGACCTAGCCCAAGGCCAGAATAGATAATAAAGTGAGATGAGCAAGAGGTCTCACCTGCAGCAGCAAGACCAGCTGACATGAACGACATGCTCCTTTGTCGGAGCAGCAAAAGTACAAAGGAACAGTCCCCTTGACACAAGTAGTTTGTAATCTGTAAGATGCTCAGCAAACCCTGGGAGTACCTATGCTACTCTGGTGTGGCACTAAACCAAGCTCTGAGAAATGACACTGGGGATTCCACAAGGATCAAAAGTGGATCACCCACATTCCCTTCCATTTGAGACAAGCAGGAACCAGGAGGCAGTATGATATCAAGGACGGCTCCTGAACAATCCTTCTTTCCTTTCTTTTAAGCACTCATCTGGCTCCTTCAATAATTCAGTTGTATTAGTGGGATGGAGACACATAAATACTGTGTATCTAAAATGACAGACAAAACTTGTGACCTCTCCCTCAACAGTAGCAAGCACTGGGGAATTCCACTCTACTCCCCATGCCCCATAAAGGGGACACTCCCCCAAAAGAGATAGTCTCAGCAGGAGCTCAGGAGGACTCCAACAAAATCTGATACAAATAATGTCAAGTGACTTCTCAAGCACAGTCGTGAGAGGCAGTGATAAAATGCATGTGGCTTCCTTCCACCTTTACCTCTTGAAGTGTGTGTGCACTATGAATAAGTGCTCTCTCTCTCTAGAAGCTCCTTCTTAGAAGCCAGTCACCCCATGCTGTGAGAAGCTCAAGGTACACAGAGAGGCCATGTCTGGGGCTCAGGTCAATAGTCTTTTCTGAACTCTGTCTTGGGAGCTGCCCCAGGCCAGGTGCTGGATAGTTAAGTGAAAACCCTCCAGGTGACTCTATCTCCAATTTTTCATGTCTTCCCAGTCCAGGCCCAGGTTCCACAGAGAAGAGACCCTTGTTCTACCCTTCCAGAATCCCTTACCCATTAAAACCATGAGGACAACTGAATGGTAGTTGTTTTACACCATTAAGTTTGGAGCAACAGATAAGTGAGCCATGCTTTAGTGGTGCAGGAATACTGAAAGCCCCAGACAGTTACTGGGAACCGTCCATTACCTCCCAGCTTCTTTCTGCAGTGCCCACAGCAATTATCCTAGACCCTTCCCAACATTCTCCTTCTTAGTCCCCTTCCTAATCTCAGCCCTAAGATTCTCAGCAGATCCCTTTGGTTGCTTTAAAAAATGAACTTCCTACTTGTTCTCCACTTGACCTCCTTTTCTCTTTTCTTGTCCTTTCATCCTTCCACCAAAGGATGAATGCACCATTTTCCATCTGAGGTTAGACCAACCACCTGTGATCTTAAAACTCTATGAACCTCTGGTTTCCCTATTCTCTGCCTGTTTTGTCTCAAACAGAAAGCTGGCATTCCCAGGCATTCTTCTCTCACTCCCAGTAGGTACGGTCCTATGTTCTCCACAGCTGAGTCCTGGAAAGCTCCACTGTTCTGTTCTCTCCACCCCTCTTGTTGAGGCGCTCAGAAGGGGAGAAATCTTATCTTAATCACCTCTGCATCCCTGGTGCCTCGTATACTGCACCTGGCACTAGGTGGTGGGGGTCACCTTCAAATTCCCCCAGAACAAAGACCATAAAATTTTGGGTTTCAAAAGACTTTTTCAGTTACAAGAAAAACAGCATCATTTACCTTCTTCCAGCTACATTCAAAGCATGTCACCTTACAAATAAAACTTATTAGCTTCACTAAAAGTGGTTAGAAAAATTTTACTTGTGCCAATTCACATAATTCAGAGAGGAACAAAGCCAGTAATTTCAACAGGACAGCCCTCTGCCATGGCTGGCTGCACTCCCCCTCAGGGTCTCCAGGGTCTCCACATGTCCTACATAATGTTCAGGAAGCCTAATGCAACTGTTCCTTAGGAACCAGATAGAAAATAGTCTGCCAAGGATTCCTGAGAAGCAGCAGCAAGGTTTCCTAGAACAGTCTTGAGCTCCAATCCTGGCTAGTAAAGCCAGAGAACTTTCTGTATTTGCCCCACTGTGTTTTCCAACAAACCATGATGCTCTAAATCTGCACACACACCCCATGCTGTGCCTGTGGTTATGAAAAGCACCTTCTACTTTCCTGCGTTAAGAATGCTAACACAGCCTGCTCCTTCACAACGTTCCCATAGGAACAGTTTCAAAATACAAATGGCTAGAACAGATTGGTCTGCAGGAAAAATGGATGCTGGAAAACAATGTAAGTTTTAAAATCCGTTATATTAAGCCATTACTGCTTAAGTGGAGTTTCACAGGAACTTCAGTCCACAATCTTTTCACTTCATTCTAAGTGAATTATATTGTGGGAAAATACTACAAATACTTTTATGAAGGTAGAACTTGTTAACCAGAATCATAGCCAAATTTATCCCATGAATGTGACTCTGACTGACTCTAGTCGCTAACAATCACCCTCAATAAACGCTGACTGACCATTAAAGCTTTGGTGACAGAGCAATTCAGTAAATTTGTTATACAGAGAAGGTTCTTTTGAAATACACTTCAAAATCTTCCCAAGGAATTCTGATGTGTGTCCCCAGAGCACAGAACAAAGGTATATAGGGCACATAGGAAGAGCCTGTGAATGAATAAAGGAGTGCCTGAATCACAGCGTGTAATCACAGCGTGTAACAAATGCAGAAAAAGAAACAAAGAAAAGGAAAACCTAACTACCCAACTGCTCAGGAATGACATCTTCACAGCTGTTTGTTTTGAACTTTTTTTTTTTTTTTTTTTTTGAGTACTGGAGATTGAACTCAGGGGCACTCGACCACTGAGCCACATCCCCAGCTCTGTTTTGTGTTTTATGTAGAGACAGGGTCTCACTGAGTTGCTTAGCGCCTTGCCATTGCTGAGGCTGGCTTTGAACTCGCGATTCTCCTGTCTCAGCCTCCCTAAGTGCTGGGATTACAAGTGTGAGCCACCACACCCGGCTTGTTTTGAACTTTTAAAATCTGAAACCTGTCACCTGCATGTAGCTTTGTGGCACCTCTCTGGTATAAAGATACTTATGTCTTGTTGATATGCTGAGCATGAGGAAAATTAAATATGGATGAACACATAACAGACAACATGGATCTGGATTTCAGTAAACCACAGGTCAAATGTGAAACACAGACCTGAAGCCTGGGGGCAGCAACAAAAAGGCATAGCAATTCAACAGAAGCTGATCTGGGTCGGGGAATGAGGTGGTAGGAAAGGCTCTTCCTTCTCTAGATCGTAGTGACCAGAGAGGGGATCCAGGAAGCCTAGCTCAGGAGGTACTCTATAAACCAGGTGTGCTCATGGCTGGGTTGGTCCTCAGTTGCAGTCTATCGACAGAGGTAAAGAATGCAAAGGTAAGAGCAAGAACTAGAGTGAGCTCCCAGCTGGGAGATGTGCTGCAAAAGCAAGCTTCCTGCTGAGCCAAAGTTGGCAGTGACTTCATTGATGAGTACCACACCACATGCGGCACCATCAAATGGCATTGACTCAGACCTCTCTATAGTACTGTTTCTAAAAACAGAGGTAATCAAGAGTTTTTTTTTTTTTTTAAAGATGGACACAATGTCTTTATTTTATTGCTTTGTATGTGGTGCTGAGGATCAAACCCAGGGCCTCACGCATGCGAGGCAAGCGCTCTACCGCTGAGCTATAATCCCAGCCCCGGTAATCAAGAGTTTTTAAAAAGCTGATTTGAAAACAAAAAACTGCCTGGCATGGTGGTGCACGCCTGTAATCCCTGCGGCTCAGGAGGCTGAGGCAGGAGGATTAAGAGTTCAAAGCCAGCCTCAGCAACAGCGAGGCACTAAGCAACTCAGTGAGTGAGACCTTGTGTCTAAATAAAATACAAAATAGGGCTGGGGATGTGGCTCAGTGGTCAAGTGCGCCTACGTTCAATCCCTGGTACCCTCCCCTAAATAATAAAATAAAATAAAAACAAAAACCAATAACTACTCTGGTTAATCCTGCCTCAAACATGTCACAAGGTAATGAACAAGTTCCTTTGCTCTGGAACTCTAGGGATGAAAAATTCAGTCATAATGTATGTGTACACGTAATATCACTCCGTTCCAGTTCTAAAGACAGGAGACCCAGCCAGTGACTTCTGGGCTGAATGCCTACAGGCCATCCCTTCCTTCACTATGCAGGCCCCAAGGTACCAGGGCCTGGATTACCCAGGTCCTTAGCTCAGTTCTTCCACCTGCCTTTGTGGCCACACCAACACCTATTATTATTATTTTTTTAAATATTTTTTTTTTTAGTTGTTGATGGACACAACGTCTTTATTTTATTGTTTTGTATGTGGTGCTGAGGATCGAACCCAGTGCCTCACGCATGCAAGGCAAGCGCTCTACCGCTGAGCTACAATCCCAGCCCCACCAACACCTATTATTAAGAGTCCACTGGCAGAGAACAGAAAAGAGAAAAAGAAAATGAAAGAGCTTATTCAGTTAGTCTTTAGTATCTACTAAAAAAATGATCTTAAGTCAATCTATAAATGTTCTATTAAGCATATCCACTAGTTATTCTAAAAAAAGTCCATAAACTATGTATAAAGCAGGAGTCCTATCCTTAGTGGACATCAAGATGGAAAGGAGGTTAATGAACAATCAACCACAATGTATTAAAACAAGCAAAAAGTTAAAGAGTATGACTAACAGTTTGATGACAGAGAAGCAGATTCAGGCTCAAGGCAGCAACACAGAACTGGTGTGGATATTCTTCCTATTCCACATTCCACTGTCCCTCTTGGGGTGAGATCCCTCTGGTCAAAACTTCAGCTAGTACAAATCTGCCTTGGCTACCTCCACCCATGCACCTGCAAACATCATCATGAGGCTCTCTCTCCCGCCCAACACCTAGTCACAATCCCTCAGCCTTAAGACATTCCTCCCCTTAGAAGCGTTGCTCCTTCTAAATGACCCCGCTGAGTCTCCCAAGACCTTCAGTCACCTCTGGCTTGCTGTCCACCACATCCACCTCGAGGTTGACTTCTGCTTGAAGGATTTTCTGTTTAGCCTGCTCCACTGCTGCACTGAGCTTCTGGATGTAGGACTGCAGCTCTTCTGGGGAGTCCATGTTCAGCTCTATCAGAGCTTTGTGAAACTGATCCATCTGGCCGTCCTCTAAAAGTTCCTGAAACCAGAACAGTCACATACACATAGTGCATCACAAACAGGGAGAAAAGAGAATTAGCTTAAAAGCCAAATAGAAAGAACTGCAACAGGAGAAGGTTCTTGGGGTTCCCCTAGCCTGCTTTCCCTAGAATCACATCCCCAGCTCCCAAAAAAGGTTCACACAGTTTTGGACTAGGATCAAAGCCTGGCTCGGCAAAACTAATGTGTAGCGATAGACGTCAGAAATGTTGTCACCTCTGGGAGGTAGTTATTGGCAGAGAGATATGAGGGAAGTTGGTGATGCTATTTCTTGACTTGAGGGCAGATACATGGTGTGTATTACTTTGTGAAAATTCAACAAGATGCATACTTAAGATCTATGCACATTGTATCATACATACTACACTTAAGAAGTTAAAAAACAAATTAGCTAGGCACAGTGGCACAGTGACTTGGGAGTCTGAGGCAGAAGGACTGCAAATCTGAGGCCAGTCTGGGCAAATCAGCAAGACCCTGTCTCAAAATAAAAAAATAAAAAAGTGGCTGGTAATGTAGCTCAGTGGTAGAACATCCTTGGGTTCAATCTCCAGTACCCAAATAAATAAGCAAAGGTTCCCCTGGGCTCTTCCTTGACCCCAAAGGTGACTTAAATAATCAATTTCTTTTCCTTTAAATATTGGTGATTGTACCCCCAAGGTGCTTAGCCACTAAGCCACCTCTCCAGCCCTTTTTAGTCATTTTTTAAATTCTAAGACAAGTCTCACTAAGTTGTTTAGCGCCTCACTAAACTGCTAAGGTTGATCTCAACTTGTAATCCTCCTGCCTCAACCTCCCAAGTCACTGAAATTACAAGCATGTGCCACCATAACCAGCTTAGTCAATGCATTTATGGCTAAGGAAAAATGCAGAGGAGAAAAACTTCCTTGGGACCACCTTGTTAAGTGAGGCCAGGGACCCTTCCCAGCATCTGCTATCACCTGCACGTAGAGCAGTCGTTCCAGTCGCTCCTGATCCAGCTGCAGCTTCTCCTCTCGCCGCCGGGCATTGAGCTCCTGCAGCCGCCGCAGCTGCTGCTGCCGCCTCTCCTGCTTCTCCTCAGCAGTTAGAGTGCTGCCCAGGAGCTTGCTGGAAAACGGAAGCTGCATCTTGTGGACGTTGTTCTCATAATAATCAGGGCATTGCCACTTTTGCAATTCTTTAAAGAAAGAATTTTGGAAGTCATAAGATGGAAATACTAACAAGACAAAAATCAAAACACAAGAATATCCAATGCAGGGTAAGATGGATAAATCCAGCCAATCTCTGAATCCATTCAATCAACCAAATGCAGCCATTAAAATGTAGACATATTGCCAGCAGACCTGCTCTAAAAGAACTGCTAAGTGATGCTCTTCAGATAGAAATCATACCAGAAGGACATCTAGAACATTAGGAATGAAGGAACAGCAATGGTGATTATGAAAATCTGGTTAAACCCAACAAATCAATCTCCCAAGTTCTTTAAAATAGGTTTGGCAACTGAAAGTAAAAATCACATCACTGTCTGACAAGCTTCCAGCTTATACAGACGTAATATGGGTAAGACAGCAGCAGTGTGAACAGGGAGGACGAAGGAGTCTAGTGCTAACTTTCTACACTCCATTTCAAGTAAAAAATACTGATTCTAAATAGGCTGTGAAAAGTTAAATTTACTATAACCTCAAAAAACCACTTAAAAAAACACAGATACAGTTAAAAAAAAACAGAAAAAATTAAAATGGAATAAAAAAATTTTAAATAACTTAAAAAGCAATAGAGAGAAACAAACAACAAACTGAAGGAACAACAACTAAAAAAATAGAATGGTGGACCTAAATACAAACACAAACAATAAATTGTAAAAAAAATCTATAAAAATGGTAAAATATCTGACACAATAGATTTTTTTCTTCTTTCTTTTTTCTTTTTGGTACTGGAGTTGAACCCAGGGTGCTTTTCCACTAAGCTACATCCAAACCCTTTTTATTTTGAGACAGGATCTAGCTAAGTTGCTGAGGCTGGCCATGAACTTGCAATCCTTCTGTCTCAGCCTTCCTAGTTGCTGGGATTATAAGCATGTGCCACTGTGCCTGGCCATATAGATTAAAAGTTAAAGGACAAAAAGATGTACCATGCAAATCCTAATCAAAAAAAGGCTGAAGTGCTTTTATTAATACTCAAGTAGACTTCAAAGACAACTGCCAGTGATAAAGAGAGACAATATATAATGATAAAAAGTCAATTTGACAAGACAAGATTATTAAATATGCACTTATCAAAAGAGTAAAATACCTGAAAACAAAACCTGACTAAAAGGAGAAAAAGGAACACCCACAACTATACCCAGAGATTTCAATACATTTTTATCTATTATCAGTAAATAAATGGGAAGTGAACAGGGATACAGAAGAACACAGCAACGCCTCAACCAGTGGAAGCTAAGGGACAGCACAGGACACTCTATAGAATGCACATTCTTTTTAGTGTATAAGACACTTCTGCCTTCTGGGCTTGGTGGTGCATACCTACAATTCCAGCAGCTTAAGCGGCTAAAGCAGGAAGATCGCCAGTGAAAAGCCAGCCTCAGAAACTTAGTGACACCCTGTCTCAAAATAAAAAATTTTAAAAATGGGCTGGGGATATGGCTCAGTGATTAAGTGCCCCTGGGTTCAATCCCCAATACCAAAAAAAAGTAACTTCTGTGAAAGTTGACCAGACCCAGGGTTATAAAACAAAAAAATTTAACCAATATTAGATAAGGAAAGTTCTTTGACCATAACAGAATTAAACTAGAAATAAATCATAGAAAGATAATAGGAAAATCTCCAAATGCCTGTACACAGAGCAACACGTTCAAAGTAATCAACTGCTTAAAGAAGTAGTCTTGAAGAAAACTGGAAACATTTTAACTCAATAAAAATCAAAATATATCAAAATTTGTGAGATACAGGTAAAGGAGTGCTGTGAGGGAAATTCACAGAATTAAATGCTGGGGTTTTTGTTTTTGGTTGTAGTTGTTTTTGAAGAACATTTTTGTAATAATCTTAAGTTTCAAGAAAAAGAGAAAAATAACCTAAATTAAGCAGAAGAAAAAAAATAATACAGAGAAGAAACCAATGAGGTTACCTGAATAGTCCTGTGTCTATTAAAGATATTGAATTCATAGTTAAATACCTTTGTAAAAAGAAATCCTTAGTCTCAAACAGTTCTCCTGGAGAAATCTACCAAACATTTATAGAAAAAAACATAACATCAATTATTTACACCACCTTTCCAGAAAGTAGGAGGGAGAGCACTTTTCAACTCATTGAACAAGGCCAACCATCATCCTAACACCAAAATAGTACAAGAAATCACAACCCGATGTCCCTAATGAAACAGATGCCAAAAATACCCTCACAAAATAGTAGCAAATCTAGTTCAGCAATACATACATAAAAACAGTAATATACATGAAGAACTAGGTTTATCAAAAAAAATCAAGAATAGTTCCATATTCAAACACCAATCATTATAATCCCCCACATGAACAGTCTAAAGTAGAAACAGTTCAACAGCTTTAATCTTCTAAAGTTAAACATACATTTATCATGTGACCCAGCAATCCACACAAAAGCCTGTATATTAGTATTTATAGTAGCTCTAGCCCCAACCACCCAAAACTGGAAACAACCCAAATGACTATGATGAATGGATAAACAAACTGTGGTACCTCCATACAACACAACACAGTTCCACAATAAAAAGAAAAGAACTAGCCGGGCACGGTGGTGCACGCCTGTAATCCCTGCACTTTGGGAGAGTGAGATGGGAGAATTGCGAGTTCAAAGCCAGCCTCAGCAATGGCGAGGCGCTAAGCAACTCAGTGGGACCCTGTCTCTACATAAAACACAAAATAGGGCTGAGGATGTGGCTCAGTGGCCGAGTACCCCTGAGTTCAATCCCCAGTACCGAAAAAGAAAAACAAAAGAACTACTGATATCCTCAATAATTTAGATGAATCTCATGGCATAACACTGAATGAAAAAGTTTCAAAAGTTTATATACTATTTTGATTCTATTTATATGACATTTTGGAAAAGATGAAAATTACAGTGACAAAGAACAGGTGAGCAATTGCCTGGACTTGGGATGGGGACAGAATATGACCATGAAGAAAAAACACGAGGGAGTTTCTTGGGATGAAGGTACAATCGTGATAGTGGATCTATAGATATAATTCACAGAACCATACCCAAAAAAAGCTCAATTAAAAAACAGGTCAATACATCACCTTGAGAACAGAGAAGGAAAAGCAGGGAGACCTGTGTCATCTGGCAAGCACCTCTCTGGCCTGATGGTTCTCCCAAATTCTTTCTCACACTGGGTATGTGTGTGGGCATGCTGCTGGGAACTGAACCCAGGGCCTCACATGACAGGCAGGTACTCTACCACTTAGCTACAGCCCTAGTCCTACAGATTCTTTTTTTTTTTTTTTTTAAATACTTTTCATTGTAAATGGACATAATATCTTTATTTTATTTACTTGTTTTTATATGGTGCTGAGGATCGAACCCAGTGCCTCACACATGCCAGGCAAGCACTCTATCAGTGAGCCACAACCCCAGCCCCAGATTCTTTCTTTTCGTACGTGTTTCTCTAACTTCTTTGTACCCTAGGCGTAACAGGTACTTTAGATTTCTGAAGACAAAGCCCTTAACCACTACTGCACCACACACTTAAAAATGGCTAAGATAGTAAATTTTATGTTATGTGGTTTTAACCAAAATTAGTTTCTTTTAAAGACAGTTTTTGCCCTTCAGGAGCTTAGCAGTAGTCAACTGAAGTCAGGATCTTTAAGGTCAAAACCCATCCACACACTAGGTGTTGTGGTACAAGCCTGTAATCCTATTAAATTGTAAGGCTGAGGTGGGAGGTTCACAGACTAGAGGCCGGCCTTAACAACTTAGCAAGACCCTGTCTCAAAATAAAAAATAAAAAGGGCTGGGGATGTAGCTCAGTGGTAAAGAGCCCCTGGGTTTAATCCCCGGTACCCCACCCCCAACCAAAAACCAAAAATTTTACAAACTGAATACCAAAAGGGGAAGGGAGTGCTAAAAAAATGACTAAAAACATGAGAAAGCAAGAGTCTTAATAGCTCAGAGAACACTCCAAAGGTCATCAACTTCCAAAAGCTGCAGGCAAAGTCTTCTCCATTACCTTCCCCGTAGTCCTCAGCAATGTAGCTGTGCTCATGTAGGATCTCCTCCATGCGGCTGAGTGTGATGGCTGCCAGGTGCCCAGGATACTTCAGTTGGAGGAGTCGCTGGAGGTAGCCAGCTGCTTGGCTTCCTCCAAGATTGATACGTTTGCAGTTTTTGGCATCTAGCCTACAACCAAGAAAAAAAAAATTTTTTTTGGCAACACGGAGAAGACTCTGAACTATCTTGGAAAAAGGATAACTTAATGCAGACAAAGAAACAGATGAAAAGTAGGGTAGCATAAAACCCTACAGCTGCTGGGCATGGTGGCACACACTTGTAATCCCAATGGCTCGCAAGGGTGAGGCAGGAGGATATAGCATGTTCAAAGCCAGCCTCAGCAACTGAGCAAAGTCCTAGGCAACGCAGGAAAACCCTGTCACTAAATAAAACATAAGGGCAAAGAATGTGGGTCAGTGGTTAATCACCCCTGGGTTTAATCCCTGGTACCAAACCAAACCAAACAAAACAAAACCGCTACAGTTGCAAGAAACTCAATTTCCCTTAGTTCATCCTCTCAACCAACACAGAAATTTCTAGTCCACATCCAGACACCTGGCTATCTAATATCTGGCCAGTCTCAGAAGGAAACAAGATTTAAAAGAAAGAACACACACTCCAAAGGCAGACTTTTATGTGATTCATCAAGTATTTCCCAAACTGTGGTCCTGGGACTACATCCTAGAATTAGCGGAAGAAAATGTTAAGTATGCTGATTCCCAGGCCTATTTGCTCTTCGGTGGGCCTGGGAATCTATATTTTAACAAGCTCTTCCAGAACTCCTGCCCTACACAATCCACTTCTATTAATGCAATTAGAGTAAGTAACAACTCACCTATAGGCTTACTGGCATTTTGTAAAGGCCAATCCCTTTCACATGAACCAAAGGTTCACGTAGTACTGGAGACTGACCCAGGGGCACTTCTACCACTGAGCAACATCCCCAACCTCTTTTATTTTGGGGACAGGGTTTCTGAGGCTGGCCTGGAACTTGGGATACTCCTGCCTCAGCCTCCCAGGTAGCAGATGTTACAGGTGTGTGCCACCTCACTCAACAACTCTATCCTCCTAACGTAACAAAGTAAAAATGGTAAAGCACTGGGAATCTGCAACATATTCAAACACTGCTGTTCTATCACACCTCACCAGGAGATGGCAGCACAAAATAGGCCGTGTACCAATCTGAAAATTCTTTAGTCTTCAGATAAAATAATTTTCTCTCAACAGAATATTCATGTTTTCTTTAATTTTTGCATATTCTGCTTACATAAACTATAGAATTCCATACTTTGGGGAAGTTTGATAATGACATTTACTTCTGCTTTTACGGATTTTCATGGAAACTTCAAGAGAAACTCTCAGTGTAGGTCTCAATAAACTAACTCAATGGCATTTATTTGCCTTAAATATTCAGACTGTTTTACAGTTCATAAAGTACTACCACCCACATCACTCATTTCATCAAGCCTGGAAAATTATTTTTTTCCAATTTCACATGTGAAGAAACAAAGAGGTTAAGTACCTTATCCTTAGCAGGACTGCAAACCTAGGCATTCAACTCCAAGGCCAAGGTTCTTTCCCTGTAGTGGCAACTCTTTATGCAATGTGAGAAACCTCAGGAGAGCATAATGCTGGCCTAGTCTCTCATCAGACAGTGAAAGAAAGCCAAACTATCAAGTGGAAATAGACAAACTTATCTTTGTCTTTTATTCAATTCAGAAATTTTTAATAAATGCCTATAGCAGGCACTATAAACAGAAAAGTATGAATAGTGATCAAAGAGCTTTAAAAAAGTAACTGCATAACACAGTTGGTCTAATTAAAATTTTTTCAAATAATATATTCAAAACATCTTTATTGAGTGCCTATTATCTACAGGTACTATGTTAGCTATCTCCCCATTAGAATTATAAAATTCTAAGCCAGGTGCAATGGCACACGCCTGTAATCCCAGCACTTTGGGAGGCTGAGACAGGAGAATCGCGAGTTCAAAGCCAGCCTCAGCAACAGCGAGGCGCTAAGCAACTCAGTGGGACCCTGTCTCTACAGAAAACACAAAATAAGTATGGGGATGTGGCTCAGTGGTCAAGTACTCTTGAGTTCAATCCCCGGTACCAAAAAAAAAAATTATAAAATTCCAGAACTATAGCTTTAAACTTAACAGATGATCTCCAACTCCTTCCAGGTGGTCACAAAGGACTGGCGAAGTGACTAAGCTAAGCCCAGCTTAGTTTATAGACTAGACCTTTAGAGTAGACACCACATGTTTACTAAATGCTGCTTCTTTTGGCAGCGGGCACGGAGTACTGGGGATCAAACCCAAGTCCTCACGCATGCTATGCACAGCACTTCACCACTGAGTTACATCCTTGGTCCCGGAACGCTTCTTAAAATAGCACTCAAGTGCCACAAGTACAACCCACCTTCCTTCTATAATGGGTAAAATATGTGTACACTGGTATCCAGATGAAATGATGAGCCCACAGGAAACTGAGTTCTTTGGCTTATTGTGGTAGAAGCTGAAGAGGCTGTCTATTCCATAGGCAACCTTAGGGATCCTGTAGCATTCAAAAAGGAGTTCAGACATCATTTGGCGAGAATACAGTGGGTTGCACACAGCTTCTGTCAAAACGATGGGATGATCCACACAGCCCTACTTTGAAAGAAAAGGGAAAAAAGACGAAGATAACAAAATACTCTTTAAAACATAAAAGAACCCCTAATCTTAGTGCAGGGCAGAATTCACTTTTGGTCTCTAATAAAAAACTGGACTAGAAACAATTATATAAAAAAAAAATCTTGTCTCTACTAGCACTTGTTTTGGAAAATATGAAATTTAAGGTTATTAAGTGAAGCCTCATCCAAACTGTCAGTAAATGATGTTGGCTCTATATCCAAAATACCTCCAGAATCCAACTGGTTCTTATCACATCCCCTGCTAATCCTATCTAAGTTGTCACCATCTCACCCCTGCTTTATTCCAACAGTCTTCTATAAGTGGTCTCTCTGTTTCCATGACAGTCCTTTTGCATATCAAGTATAGTGATCCTTTTTAGATAAAAACTGCCCTCTCCTCTGCTTAATGCCTTGCAACTGCTCCCCAGTTCACTCAGAGGAAAAGCCTAGAAAGTGTGCGATTTGTCCCCACACTCTACTTCTCTGACATCCTCTTCCCTGTAGTACCTATTGCAGATACTTGCCCCCTCACTCTGGCTGCCCTGCAATTAGGATTAAGCCATACTCCCGACTCAGTGCCTTTTCACTGTTTACTCCCTCTAACTGGAATACTTTTCCTTCATATATTCTCAGGGCTTGCTCCCTCAATTATCTCCTTCAAGTCCTTGCTCAAGCATACCTTCTCCAAGAGTCCCACTATAACCATACATTGAAAAAAATGTAACCTTCTCGTCTATCATGGCACTGAGCGTCTGTCTTTTCATACTAGTATTTTTCGACACTAGCTCCATAGACAATCAAAGTTCTGTGTGACGTTCAGTTGTATTCCAAATGTCTAAAATAAAACGTCTGACACAGTACGTATTAATAAATGAATCAGATACGAACATATATGCCCCAATGTATATTCTACGGGAAAATAAAAAGCATTGTTTGATCCCTACCCTAAGGCAAGGCACACACAGTTTCAGTACTTAGTGTGATCGACTGAGACAATCAGAGCTACTGAAGTCTGACTCCCCCTCTAAAAGCTGCGGGAGCGGAAAGACCTCACCCCTTCCCTCACGCCCCGCCCATCCCGCTTTCACCTGTGAGGAGACGCCCAGGTGCTGGAAGCTGTAGTCGAGCAGCAGCTCCTGCAGCTCCAGGTTGACCGGCACGTTGCGGTCGAAGGGCGAGCGCAGCATCCAGCGGAGCGGCTCCAGGCTGCCCAGCGCATTGCCCACCTGCGGGCCCGCCCCGCCTCGCGCCCCGCCGCGCCCGCGGGCGCACACCGCGCGGAACTGTAGGCGCGGCTCGGGGCCCGGATCTGGCCCAGGGCACGCCCAGCCGGCGCGGGCCTGAAACGACCCATTGTCCAGCACCAGTGGTATGGGCAGCGGTCCGTGTGCCACGGGTCCAGCCTCCAGCACCGGATCCGGAGCAGCACGGGCGTCGCGGAACGGGAACACGTTGGCCGCCATCTTAGAGCGCGCCGGCCCCGCCCCTGGACGCAGCGTTCGTCCCGCTGCCGCCGCGAAGCCCCTCCCCCTGCGTAACGCCGCACGGCTCGCGCCCTGAAGAGCTTCGGAACCTACCCCTGTCCAGAAGCCAAGCCAATCTCTCCACCTAACTCGGCCTTGGTGGTCGAGGTGCGTTTTGGGGCCGCTAGGCCAAGCCCATTCTGGCTACGAATCCTGCTGTTGGCTAACCTTAAACCCAGCGACCACGCCCCTTCGCTCTAACCGGGGTGGCTGACCAGGAAGCCCCGCCCCCAGTGCGTAATGCCGTCAGGCTCCGCCCTTTCCGGCCTCTAGACTGGCTTTATTTATTTATTTTTT
This sequence comes from Geosciurus inauris, assembly GCA_004024805.1. Lineage (NCBI taxonomy): Eukaryota > Metazoa > Chordata > Mammalia > Rodentia > Sciuridae > Geosciurus > Geosciurus inauris. The sequence goes on from PVHX01001645.1 coordinate 132,980, forward strand.
TGGACTAGCTTTTGTTTTGTTATACTGTGAAGATACCTTAATTTATTGAAAACAAGTGAATGGACTATTGAAAGTTAAATATTGGATCAACTGTCAAGCATCTGAAGTTAAAAAAGAGGTTTTTTTCTTTTTTTAAATTTTTTTAAATTCTATTTATTCTACTTAGGTATGTGTGATGGCAGAATGCATTTTGGTTCATTGTGCTCAGATGGAGCACAACTTTTCACTTCTCTGGCTGTAGTGATGTAGAAACACATCATATATGCAGTCGTACATGAAGCTACGTCTATGATGTCCATTTCATTCCCCCATCTTTCCTGCCCCATGCCCACTCCCCGCCCCTTTGACCAAAGTTCCTCCATTCTTCCCGTGTTCCCTCCCTTATCATGGATCAGCATCCACTTATCAGAGAGAACACTCAGCCTTTGGTTTTTTTGGGATTGGCTTACTTTGCTTAGCATGATATTCTCTAACTCTATCCATTTACCTGCAAATGCCATAATTTTATTCTCTTATTGCTGAGTAATATTCCATTGTGTATATATACCACAATTTCTTTATCCATTCATCTATTGAATGGCATCTAGGTTGGTTCCACAGTTTAGCTATTGTGAATTGAGCTGCTCTAAACATTGAAGTGGCTGTGTTGCTGTAGTATGCTGTTTTTAAGTCCTTTGGGTATAGACTGAGAGGTGGGATAGCTGGGTCAAATGGTGGTTCCATTCCAAGTTTCCTAAGGAATCTCCATACTGCTTTCCAGATTGGTTGTACCAATTTGCAGTCCCACCAGCAATGTATGAGCGTGCCTTTTCCCCCACATCCCTGTCAACACTTATTGTTGTTTATATTCTTGATAATTGCCATTCTGACTGGCATGAGATGAAATCTTAGTTTTTATTTGCATTTCTCTAATGGCTAGAGATGGTGAACATTTTTTCATCTATTGATCGATTGTCTATCTTCTGAGAAGTGTCTGTTAGCTCCTTAGCCCATTTATTGATTGGGTTGTTTATTTTTTGGTGTTAAGTTATTTGAGTCTTTTATATATCCTGGAGATTAGTGCACTATCAGATGTGCATGTGGCAAAAATTTGTTGTCGGCTCTCTGTTCACTTTCTGGCCTTTCTGGCCTGTAGACTGGCTTTTTTTAATTTTTATTTTTTTTTTTGGACTAGCTTTTGACTAATCACGGCCCCCTTGCCAAGAGATGCTTCTTATCTGCCTGGGATCCGCCTTCAACTTGCTTAAAAGAGACCCTTTCCCTGTGACTCTTCCTTCAAGCCTTCAAGAAAGCTGGCAGTGTTTAACCTATTGGACTAAAAGCTCGCAATGCAGATGCGTTCACTTTGTGAAAATTTTTCAAGCTGTTCACTTATGATTTGTGCATTTCTTGGCATGTATATGTTGCAATACAATAAAAAAACTTTAAGAGCGTATTCATTTATTAACTCCCATGGGCTGTGTCCTCTCACAAAGACCCAAAAAAGGGCTGCTTTGCTCCATAATGTATGTAATCTTTCTTTTATGATATAATCCCCCACATAGTCATCTCACTAGGTATAATCATGTCACCAATAGGGGTGGGAGTGGAGTTGATGTGATCCCAGTTTTAGCCCTCAAAATGTTGGGCACGCTCTCCTCCTATTTTCCTCTCCATTAGCTAAGGAGATAAGAATCAGAGCAGCTGCCCTAAATGAACCAGCTCTGGAACACTAAATTTTGAGGGACAAAGTGAAGTTAATTATAAAAGAAGGCTCTGAATAGACATTCTGAATAAGATAGAAGACCCCCAAACCTTTCTCAGGAACCACTGTTAACATTCCTGTACAGTTTTTCACTATATTAGGAGTTGCCCTTTATTTCCCATATAATCATGTGCACATTGGAGCCATCTTATTTTGTATGAATACACTATTGACATTTGCAAGATGAAATCACCTAACAGTGCATTTCTCAAAATATATCTCTATCATGAAGCAATGCATGACTGTCCTTTTTACTAATGGAACACCTAAAACTCTCAAACAGTTGTCTAAATATCCCTCAATTATTTCACTCATAAAGTGTGGTATCAGTTTCTGCTTCCTGAAGAAGTATCTTCCAAAGCAGGCCAGCTCCAACCTAGCCAGCTGCCCGGTGCTGTAGCACAGCTGTCATCCTGGGGTATTGCTTTTCCATCATCTCAGGATTTTCTTTTACTTGTATGTTGTAGCCCCGTCTCCTGTCTCGTGTGCTTTCTCTTGGTGTACACCCTTGCTTTGGAGTAGACGCTGCAATAGTCTCTGGAATATAAGGAAGGGTATGGAAGATAACTTTTTGAGACCTTGAATGTCTTTAAGTGTCCTCTAACCCAGTGATAATAATGTTGAGGATATGGCTGAATTCTAGTTTAGAAGTCATTTTCCTTTAGAATTGACAGTACTTGCCATTTTTTCCTGAGTTTTCAATGTTGCTGAAAAATTTGAAATTGACCTTTGACCTTTTATGTGAATATTTTCTTTCTCTGGAAGCCAGTAGATATTCTCTTTGCTTCCAGGGTCCTAAAATTTCATGATGTGTGTTGGATCTGTTTTCATCCACCATGCTAATCAGTCAATGTTTCCTTTTCAATACAGCAACTCAAGTGCTGTAGTTGCCTTGAACTCCTGATAATTTTTTCTCTGTTTTCTATTCAGTTTTGCTTTCTATTTATGGTACCAGAGATTGATCCAGGGGTGCTCAACCACTGAGCCACATCCACAGCCCTTTTTTCTATTTTATTTAGAGACAGGGTCTTACTGAATTGCTTAGTGCCTTGGCGTTGCTGAGATTGGCTTTGAACTCCTTTGATCCTCCTGTCTCAGCCTCTGAGCCACTGGGATTACAGGCATGCACCACCATGCCCAGCTTTCTAAGTTTCTTGTTTTTCTTTGCTCTTTTCTCCCTCTCTCTCTCCTTCTCCTTCCCTCCCTCCCTCCTCTCTCTCTTTGTTTGTTTTTTTATTTTTTATTTTTTTGGTACCAGGGATTGAACTCAGGGGCATTCAACCACTGAGCCACATCCCCAGCCCTATTTTGTGTTTTATGTAGAGACAGGGTCTCACTGAGTTGCTTAGCACCTCGCCATTGCTGAGACTGGCTTTGAACTCGAAATTCTCCTGTCTCAGCCTCCCAAAGTCCTGGGATTACAAGCGTGAGCCACCGCGCCCGGCTTCTCTTTGTTTATTTTAAGTGGTTGTCTTTAAATCTTTTGGTTTATTGGAATTTCCATACAGTGTATCTGAATATAAATCTTTATCTCTTTTTATCATGATTTCAGTTGTTATGTTCTTCAGATTGATGGTTTGTGTCTTATCTCTCCTCTCTCCTTTTTCCCTCTTTCTGGAACTCCTATTAGATATATGTTATACCTTCTCTAATTTCTCTTACCTCTTTTCCATAGTTCCTATGGATTTACATCTCTCTACTCATGCTGAGGTATTTATTCAGATATACCTTTTAATTATCCCTCTCTTCCGTGTTATCTATTGATTTTTAAATTTCAGTTATTACATTTTTTCAATTATGGAAGCTGTTTTTCAAATCTGGTTAAGGTTTTGTGTGTGTGTCTTGATCTTATTTCAATTGTTACGTCTGAATAATTTTAAAGGCATTTTTCATGGTCTCCATCAAAGTATTCTATTATCTAAAATGCTTGGGAGAGTAATATTGTGCTTTGTTTTGTCTGCTGACTCACTTTTTGGTGATAGATTCCCCTTATATTTTATGTGAAAACCCCATGTGGGTTCGATTAAGGACATGGGTCACCAAAGAATTAGTATATACGCTTCTTTCAGACATCTTAGAAGTACTGACAGCTAGAAACATATTACTTTCCTGGCCTGGCATTTCTAGACTAGAAAGAAAATTAAATTTGTATTGTGAGCCAATATAAGGTAGAAGATCATGATTATTAGTTCTTTGGGGAACTGTTCTTTCTCACAAAAGATTGACAAACATCCCAGACATCTTCCTGTGCCATAGAGAGATTGTTTTCAGCCATCCTTTCCATAAGCAAACGGTTCCTAGGAGGTTATCTGAGGTATGGATCTGACTCTTCATGTCCCAGGATCAAAACCTCATCGCTGTCTTCCATAGATATGAAAGCAAACTTCCAGGTTATTGATGACAATAAGCCACTCCCAGATATGCGCTCATGTGATTGTCACTCTTTTTTTCGGTTCTCTCTTGGTTGTTTTCATCTAGTATTTCTTTTTCATCCCCTCCTTTTCTTTTAGGAAAAAAAAAAAAGCTTAGCCCTACATTTTAAAGGATGTCATATTTGGCTGGGCATAGTGGCCCACACCTGTAATCCCAGCAGTTCAGGGGGCTGAGGCAGGAGGATCACAAGTTCAAGGCCAGTCTCAGCAACTTAGCAATGCCCTAAATCAACTTAGAGAGACTCTGTCTCAAAATAAAAATGGGCTGAGGATGTGGCTCAGTGGTTAAGCACTCCTGGGTTCAATCCCTGGCACCAAGAGAGAGAAAAAAGATGTCATATTTGAAGCTGGGCATGGTGGTGTATGCCTGTAATCCCAGTACTTTGGGAGGCTGAGACAGGAGAATTGCGAGTTCAAAGCCAGTCTCAGCAATGGCAAGGTGCTAAGCAACTCAGTGAGACCCTGTCTCTACATAAAACACAAAATAGGGTTGGGGATGTGGCTCAGTGGTTGAGTGCCCCTGAGTTCAATCCCCAGTACCAAAAAATGTCATATTTTCATCCAGAATTTTTAGATACTAGTAGCAAAGTGCCTTCTAGGTTATCTATATCTATGGTATTGCTGAAATCAGAAGTTGTAGTTTACTCCATACCTTGGTTATTTTCCACATCTACCATCTTCAATGAGAAGCACACATTACCTTTCTACTTGGAAGTTTGTCTGCAGGTTGGACTATGTAATGGTTGATTCAAATTTCCCTGACACTTGCTTCTGCTTGCTTCCTCAGAGGCTCTCACAGGCCTTCAGGCATTTCTTTTCCTGCTAAAAACTCTTGGTTTTTCCTGCTCCCAGGGATCTCCCAGATGTGTTCAGGGCGAGTCTTCTCCATGACCCCTAAGGTTCCTTTGTCTTCTCTCACTGAGTCCTTCCATGAATGTACCAGCACCTCAAGTTCCCATAATTTCTCAAATATCCTTGCAGATAAGGACAGGAAGCTTTTCTCCCCCTTTTATGTTTGACTTGAAAAGAAGTGGCCCAAGCCAGTGTGACTTGGCCCCCAAGGTATTACAGACATTTTTTACTGAGCAGATTTATGTTTTGACTCAAAGAACTCCTCTTCCTAAGGCCAGCCATTACTCCATTTTCTAGAGCAAATATCTAGATGAGTGTCAGGTGCCACATGAATTTTAGAATTGTCCCACTCCAAGCCTGTCTTATCTACTGTCTCTTAGAATCATTTCTCTCATAGGAGGCTGGTCATTCCCTTATGCAAGTCACCTTGTGATAGTCACACCACTAGGTTACTACTACACAGCAGCCCGGGTCAGGGTCTTTGCCCCAGCTGAGATCCCAGGTAAACTGACAGAGCCCCAGAGAGTGAAACGGTTCATAGGATCTGGGAGATCAGGAGCCTCTTCAAGAGCTTCACAGAGGCCCCCACAGATCTGAGATTCTGAGGTGCTTTCCCTTACTTATGACCTCCCACCTTTACATTGATCTGGTCTGAGGAAAACAGGATTCAGTTAAGATCAATATTTTTGTTGAAGGTCCCCTTAACTCTCAGCCTCTTGAGTTTGAGGCTTGGTCCAAATGGTATTGTTCTCATTTAAGTCTCTTAGTCCTGTCCCAAGTTTTCTGTGCATCTAGGGGACATAGGGTATGACATTCAGTTACCATACAGAGACTATGTCTGTCTTATTTACTGCTATATCCCCAGAGCCTAGAGCAGTCCTTCTCCCAATATGTGACCTATAGTGGGTGCTCTATAAATATTTTGTAAGGAAATTCTATGTACCCGTCAGACCTTGAATCAGGTACTGAGTAACAACAATAATTCCTTTCATAGTGCTGTCCCTCTGGGTGTATTTCTTTCCCCAGTCTAGATTCTGTACCTACCATCTCTTCTACAGCATCTTCTGCTTCTTCACCCTGTTTCTATCCCACCTGCCCAAAGGATTGCCAAGAGCTGCTGGGAGCACAAAGCTCCTTCTACCCCAGAGTATTGGTCCCTCAGCACTGCTAACCATCCTGCTGCACATCCTTGGCACAGCCTCTGCCCTCATATGCCCCCTTCTGGAGCCCACAGCTGGCAGAGATACCCACAGCATCACAGTGGAATCACTTGTAGCCAGATTCTGTAAGACTCCACCAAATTCTATGGAACAGAGCTCATCTCTCGTGTCCTACTTCACACCCAGGGCTGGGACTAGCATGAGGCCAAGTAAAGAATTTGTCTTAGGAGCAAAATTTAACAGGGTACAAAAAATTCAGTAATCAAGATTAATAGTATTTTAATGTAATAGCTTTTAAAAAACCAACACAAAAATGAACCACAATGTTGAAAATACTATGATAAAAAAAATTGAGCCAGGCACTGTGGTGAACTCCTGTAATCCCAGCACTTTGGGAGGCTGAGACAGGAGAATCGCGAGTTCAAAGCCAGCCTCAGCGATGGCGAGGTGCTAAGCAACTCAGTGAGACCCTGTCTCTACATAAAACACAAAATAGGGCTGGGGATGTGGCTCAGTGGTCAAGTGTTCCTGAGTTCAATCCCCAGTACCAAAAAAGAAAAAAAAAAAAAAAGAAATTGAAATAAAGACAGGCTAGGTACTGCTGATATTTCCAGTATGGCTCAGCTTAGTGCTGCTATCAGCTGACCCTGTGCTATTTTGAACGTCACTATCACTGATTCTGCATGCTTAAGAATTTGGGAGGGAAATATACTGATATCTGTAACCTCAGAGAGCATTTTTTTTAAGATATGAGTTTTTGGATAGATAAATGGATCAATTTTGTGTTGTAAAATGGTAATCATATGTGGGCATATGTATGTTCAGTATAAACTCTTCCACCTTTTCTGTATGTTAGAAATTTTGTGTAATTTGAAAAGGGGAAAAAAAAGATCTGTGGGAAATACACCCAAGACTGGATCCCTGATGTCAAAGTAGCCCCATCTGGAGTGTTCATGTCCAGGTTTGTGTCTCCCCTACACTCTACTCACAGAACTGACTCCTCCAGGTGTCTGCCCCCTCCTCTATCAAAACCCCTCCCTATCTCTTGTCTCCAAAGTCTCCCCCACCCCCAATAACAAAGACTGAATCCTCTCTACATTCTGAATGGTCCCCTAGGACTCCTTCCTCCTTCTCTCCAGGGGACAAGGCATGTCATATCACAAAACATGTTCCATAATATAGCATCTTTCTGTGTTTGGGGAAACAATGACCAAATGCCCACTTTTAAAATATGCTGAAATAAGGCACTAGAAATAAAGTGGAAGAGGTAAGAAACATTTAGGACACTGGTGTGTACTTGAAAAAGTTTACTCATCTGGGCTCAGTGACACACACCTGTAGTCCTAGGGATTTGGGAGGCTGAGTCAGGAGGATCACAAGTTCAAAGCCAGCCTCAGCAACATAACGAGATCCTTTTCTGAAAACAGAGGGAGAAAGTGTGCAGTGGGGGTAGCTCAGAGGTAAAGAGCTACCAAGTAAAAAGGAAGAAAAAGAGGAGAGAGGGAGGAAGGAAAGGAAGAAATTTAAAAGGAAGGAAGGGGCTGGGGCTGTAGCTCAGAGGCACTGGGTTCGATCCTCAGCACCACATAAAATAAATAAATAAAGTTATTGAGCTCATCTACAACTAAAAAAATTTTTTTTTAAAAAAGGAAGGAAGAAAGGACCTATGGATTAAGCCAAATTTAAAGGTAGAGAACCCTCTTTGAGGTCTGTAGTTTGCACTCTCACCACTGGGGGGAGAGGCAGGGACGTCTTGGTCTGGAGATTGTGTGGCTGAGACTGACTCCAAGGTTCTTGTGGACAAGGGTCTTGGTGGTTCTGGGCCAGGCAGGTCCACCAACACATCTCCACTGCAGGTAGGGACAGCTATTAGGGTCCACAGCAAGTCAAGCTAGATGAACTGTAAGAACGGATGGGAACCCTGAGGAGGGTTGATACCAATTCCTCCTCTCAATTCAACCTAGGAATGAGCCTCGTCGGGCATATTTGCTCCTGTGACTCAGATGCCTTTAGTGAGCTCTCTGTGGCTGGGAATAAATTAGGACTTCTTCCTTTCTCCTTCTATGCATGCACTTTGGGAAGGGACGAGGGGTGCAGAGATAGTTTCCATCTACTCCTGTTCCTCATTTCTCTCAGTATCCTGGATATGAGGCTGGGGAAGATGTCCTACAGACCAGGGTGCAGGGTTCCCTTTGGGACATCAAGGAAACTGATTCTCCCACCATCAGGATTTGCCCATGGGGACCTGGACTCCTGCAAGCTGAGCACAAAGACAGGAGCCAGGACCCAGTGGAGAGGATCAAGTCAGGACCCAGATATGGCAGCCACTGTCCAGCCTGCCCTGTGTCTCATTTGTCCTTTTCAAGACAGGAAGGACAGAGCTGGTGCAGCGTGATGCTCACACATCGCCTTCTGCTGTAGATGTCAGGCTTTTTCTGAAGGCTACAGACTGCTGAGCTCTGACTCAGAGTGCATCCAAACGTCCGCAGACTCGCCGAGAAGCAGAAAGATAGTGCACGGGAATGAACAATAAGTTCCCCCCTCCCCAGGTCTGGGAGACATTAGTGGTCGTAGGGGATGCAAAACTGAAGACTGGTTGTCCTGGAACCTGAACGCACAATGATAGTGACAAAGGGAAATAGGCAATGATGGCAGTGGAGATCTCAATGACCGGTTCTAAAGAGTCAGAATCACCGCCACTGAAGGCACTGGATCCTGTCCCCTACCCCTCCCACTCTGGTTCTGTGGCTGCAGAACCAGGGTGATGTGAGGTCACCTCTGTCGCAGGTGCATCACAGAGCACTACCACACTTAATGCTCTGCATACACACACACACACACACACACACACACATTTACACACACATTTTGGCTCTCACAAGACAAAGGTACAGCCTCTCCATTCACATTCATTCCATCCTCGCCCCTGTCCTGTTCCAGGTAGAAACATATATCCTATTCAGGCATTCAGGTATTCTCTGAGTTCTTTCCCATGCACAGACTGCATCTGGAAAAACTGCCCCCAACCAGGCCTCTGAGGTGACTTCTCTCACTGAGAGGACCCTGGCACATCCCATTAATCCTGCACTCCCAGCTCCCATCAGGAAGGTCTGATCCTGAACCCTTCCCAACAGTCCTGGACAAGCGCTCCTAGAGGCAATGCAGGTACTGCCCCTGGAGTAAGAGCCACACTAAAAAGCACTGGATCCTTTGAGTTATTGAGACAAACCCTTTCTCAGGCTGCACAAGATAAGAGGAAACTGGGACTCAAATGGCTGACTGTTGATTCTAAATGATTAGATCTCCTCCCCCTGGCCTTGTAAACCACAGCTTGGACTTGGGGCAAGGTGTTTCTTGGTAAAAGATGCCTGCAAGGCCAATTTGATGCTTGGCCCTGGGGGCCTGGGAAATACATAACCTACTCCTTTATAGCTCTCTACACAGCCTGCAGCCTAGCTGTGAACTTCTGCATGTCTTTGTTTATTCCCTGGCTCCAGCCAAAAGGCTATGAACTACAGGACAGGGCTAGTTTTGTTTCTTCTGGCACCCAGCATAGCCCCCACCACCACCACCTTTTTTTTTCTTTCTTTCTTCCTTTCTTTTTCTATATAATAGGATGTTGAGAGCGCCCATCAAATTCTCAGTTGGCTCCGTCCTGTGGGAGAGATTCGGAACAAACGGCTGAGGGCGCCACCACAAACACGCTCCACCTCCACTCGCCGTGCTCCCGCCCTGGCGCAGCACCTGGAGAATTTCCTTCAATCGTGAACCAACCTCCGAGCTCCTTGAACCCGAGGCTCTTTAATTAGAGCTGCTCTCCCTCCCTCAGAGCAGGTTACCCTGCCACCCACCATGGGATCCCGGCTGAGGAGAACAAGCTGAACTAACACGCGGCCGCACAGGCCTTTGTTTCTTCTTTATTTGCGGATATAATTATGCACCGCACTCTAAATTAGAGATAGATTTTTTTTTTCTGATATACATTTCATCTTATTCACCACGAGCACACCACACGCACAGTAGAACAGTTCCACGACCTGATAAATTGCACAAGATGAGTTTGGATTCCTGAAAACCGGCAGGCAAACCAGCCCCGCCGCGGCTTCTCCCGGCTGCGCGGAAGGAAATCGCCCACCCGAAATGAATTTCCCGGTCCAGCCTTTCTGGCTGCGATGTTGAAATGTCTCTGGCATGGGAAGCGCTCTTGCTGGAAATGGCTGGACGCTGTAGATTCCGAGCACTGGATGGCTGTGAAATGTCCCCCCAAGGTCAAGTTTCTGCGCCTGCGAGCTGTGCCCCTTCTTCCTCCCTTCCCACCCCCGTCGGTAACTGGAATCAAAGTGTCGGGGCCCCTTGGTTAAAACAGAAAACCTGCCCACAAGTGCGCCCCGCCTTCCCCCCAAATCCAGGGTGTTGTGGAAAAGAAAGGACAACAGAAACGCAGACGCGATGGATCCTGGATCCCTATCCCCTCCCACCCCCCATCCCCGAATAATCAGAAACTAGGAATCAGAGATGTTTAAAGCTTGGCTTCCCAAGCGCTGCGGCGCGGCGCACGGGGCTGGTGGGAGTGGGTTGGGGGGCGGGGCAGGAGCGCGACCGGGATCCCTCTCGCGCCCTAGTCCTCCGCGTTGGTTCGGTAGGCCTCGATGAGGCCCTCCAGGGAATGCACGAACCCAGACACACTGCAGATGCCACCGATGACGAAGATGGCGACGTCGAAGAAGACTTGGTGCCACAGCAGCTTGCGCCAGAGCAAGCGCAGGTGGAAGAGGCTGGGCAGCAGGAAGCAGAGGCCCGCGCCCGTGAGGCTGCCGGTGAGGCCCATGAGCAGAGCGAAGTGTGGCACATAGATGGCCATGAGCAGAGTGAAGACGACAAGCGCGCAGCGCAGCGTCAACCCCCAAGACTTGAGGCGCCCGTCGCCTCCGTAGCAGGCGGGGAAGAAGGCACGGCTGCCTTCTTGGAAGAGCGACTTCTCCAGCACCTCGACAGCAGCGAAGAAGGGCAGCGGGTAGGACAACAGAGCCTTGGCCACTAGAAAGATGTTGACCACAGCGCGGATGGAGCCGGGCAGGTTATCCGTAATGACCTCCTTGGTGTCGTCGGCCCAGGTGAGGTAGGCGACCAGTGCGAAGAGGCCCTTGAGCACGCAGGCGGCGATGTGCGTCCAGTTCATCATGCAGTGAAATTCGCTGGGCTGTTGCATGTTGCCCTCAAGCGAAGGCAGAAAAATTTGCGACGTATAGCTGAACACGATGATGCCAATGGAGATGGGGAACTTCTTGACGTCAATATAGAACTTGACCTTCTCCCAGGCCCAGTCACGTGCTCGCGATAGGCAATAAGCTATGACCAGGATATTGATGACGAAGTGGGCCAGGGTGCACAGCAGACTGAACTTGGACACAGCCTTGAGGTTCTTCAGGAAAGCGCAGGGCAGCAGCACAGCTGTGGCGATGATGGACCAGGACTTCTGCGACACGGGCAACCCCGGGAAGCTGTTGTACATGAGGTTGCCGCTCACCACCACATACAGGATGCAAGTCATCACCAGCTCAATGATCTGCGCCACGTTGACAACGCGGCCGCCTAGTGTGGGGAAGCGCGGCGCGCAGCATGCATTGGCTATGGCCACGTAAGAGTCCCGCACTCGCACAACCTCGCCGTCCTCGTTCTCCTCGTACAGGCACGCGATGAGGATCTTGCCGGTATAACAGCACACCACCGCGGCGAAGATGATGAGGAACAACCCCAGGTAACCGCCGTGAAGGATGGCATAGGGTAGGCCCAGCACGAACATGCCCTGTGGAACCGAGAGGCAACCAGAACCCGATGCTCAACCCGCGTAGCCTCAGAAGAGGGGCTTTGGGGTGTGGCTTAAAGCGGTCTCAAGGGGGCGCTAAGGAGAGTGAGAATTATGTCTAAAACGCCCTAGAGGAGAGATTGAGGGTAGAGCCGAATGGGGGCGAAAGGGAGCCTAATGGTGAGCCTGCGTGTTGAATCCAAGATGGACAGGGAGGTGTTTAAAGATGAAATCGAGAAGAAGGGATGGACTACTGGCTAGGAGGAATGTAGAGATACTTAGAAGTGGTTCTTGGGGATCGAACCGAACCGGGGACCTGCTGGCGCCTAGAGGAGTTAAGAAGCGGCTGGAAGGAGCATGGTCAGAAAAAGGCGATTCAAAAGGTAGGCACTGGTAGAATGGGCCCAGGATTTAAGGTGGGGCTAGCATGGGGTACAGGCTAACCAGGGGAGTGTGGTGTCTCAGGAAGACCAACCCAGAGAAGGAAACAAAGCAGCGGTGGGGAAGGATGTGGGGCACAGAGGAAGAGGGACTGAAAGTGGGGCGAAGCCGCAGGAAAGCAAACACAGAAGGAATGTGATGGTGCTTTGGGTACGGGAAAGGCTTTGGGGAATAGGGCGGAGGGGGAAGGAGGTAGGTTTGGAAATGGGGAGTCTTAGGACCAAGCTGAAGTGGTTGGGGGTGGGGGTACTGAGTGGAAGTGGTAGAGAAGGCTAGGGAGCCTGCCCACCCAGAGCTTGAGCGCAGTGGGAAAGCCAAATCAGCCTGGGTCTAGAACCAGAATCCATGTGGGTGAGCGAGCCAGGCTGAGGAAGTGTTTAGAATCCACATGGAGGAAGAAAAGCTAACGAAATCTGGGGTCCTGGAGGCCTGCGCACCTCCAGCCTACAATCCTAGTCTCTCTCCAGGCCTATCTAACGGAGTCTTGAGAGATGCCCCGGCGGAAGGCACGGGCGACCACCAAGGCGGGCTCGGTCCCCCAGCCTGTCCCTATTCTGTCAAGGCTGTGTCCACCGGCCTTGGAGAGGGAGGCGCCTCTGCTTGGGCCGCTTAAAGTCCCACTGAGCCTGTGATAGGGAGCAGCCTCGCTGAGGCCTTTCCTTCCTGGGAAACCTACGTTCTGCAACTCAACGATGGTGCGCTCTGGGGACGCCGCGGAGCCAAGCGGCAGGGCCCAGGGGCTCTCGGAACTGAGGCCTCTTCAGTGCCTGAAATCGGGACCTGCCAGTCCCTGCCAGTTCCCGGGATCGTTGTGAGGACTCCTGGCCTCTCTCAAGGGAGAATGGCGCCGCCTAGTGGGGAATGGGGATGAGGGGTTAGGAATAGGAGGACCAGGTAGGCAGCCTAGTGACCAGGCTGTTCTAAGGCTCTGGAGGGAGCTTCGCTAGGGTCACCCGAAGGCGCTGACCACTTCTTTTCGGTGCAGCCGGGTTTTCGGTCGAGAGGGGTAAGGAGTGTGCTTCTGTGCAGCGTGGAGCTCCGCGGACCATATACGCTTGTGGGCATAGGTGTGTGCCTGTGCATATGCCTGTATCTCTGACAGGACTGCAACTGAAGGACCTGACTGGGTCCTGTCTGCATGAATGTGTGTCTGCGTGTGCGCGTGTTGTTTGTACGAGTATGTGCATGCTTGCTATGTAAAGGTATGTGCTTCCGTGTGTGGGAGGGTGTAGAGATGTACGTAGTTCTATTTGGGATCGTCCCGCGATCTATAAATAGATGCGTGTCGCGTGCGCTTTTATTAGTGGGGAGAGGGACTATGGACGTGTGTGTCTGCCTATGTACGTGTGCAAGCTTTATGCGTGTGTCAGAAAAGGAGACTCCCAGCTCAGCTATTTCCCCCTCTCTTTTCATCCCCGAAAATGAAGCTGTGAATCCATTCCGGAGTCCAAAGCAATAATACTCTTCCCTCCGATCCTGATTTTCTTTCACCCTCAGCCCTCTCGGCCCCACCCCCACCCCTGTTTGCAGGGTCTCTGGATGTGCCTCCCACCAAGCCTCAGCCAAAGCTGTCCTGCAGCTGCAGCGATGGGCAGGGGTGCGAATCAGGGGGGTAGACACCACGTAGGGGCTAGGGGCGTAGATTTCTGCGCAAGGCTAGGAGGAATAGGGGAAAGAGAGATATGGGGGTACTGGAGAAGGTATGGCAAGCGAGATCACCGCGGGATTTTTGTGGCGGCAGAGCCTGATACTCAGAGGTGGGTGGGGGTGGGATGGGGGCAGGCAGAGCTGGGAATCCCGCGCTCACCTGAATGGCGTTGGTCACGTTCCAGCCCGCTTCCCACGCCGTGATCTTGGGCTTGTCATGGCCCCCGAACTCGCCACCAGCCCCCACTGCCTGGTCCTTAGAGCCTGAGGGCGGCAACGGAGCGCCACCGCCGCGCTGGTAATGGATGTCTCCCTCGACGGGCGGTTCGGTGCCCTCATCCCCACAGGTCTCGCCTTCGGTTTTCAGGATGTCCATCTGCAGGCCCTGACGGTGCTCAAAGTCTAGGTCGTCGCAGTGCGCGAAGCCCACGGCCTCCTCGTCCGTGGCCGCTTGAAAACCCATTCTGGCAAACATGCCACTCACCTTGGCCTGGGACTTGTTGGACACGGATGTGGCCACATTGGACAGCTTGCTGCGGAGCAGAGTGGCCATGGCGGCGGCGGGGCCCAGAGGAAAGGACAGAAGGGACCGGGAACGCGGTAGGTGCGCGTCGAGACAGCGAGGGCCAGGGGGCGCGAGGCCGCTATCTGTTCTTGCTCTCCCCACTGCGCCCCGGGGCGCTCTGGCTCATGACCCTCTCGGCTGCGGGTGGAGGCTCTCTCGGGGCCAGACCCGGCAGGCTAGCAGCAGGACTAGCCGAGCGGCGGCGGCGGTGGCTAGTGCACTGCGGAGCTGCCGCCGGGCGCAGGCTGGGCTGCGGAGGGCGGCGGCGGCGGCGGCGGCGGCAGCGGCGTCAGAGCAGCTACGCGAGGCTGGCGCGGCGCCCCCACCCGTGCGCAGCCCAATGCGCTCCCGCCCCTCGGAGTCAGGCGGTGCGGGGGTGGAGGTTGGCAAGGGGAAACACCCCGAGGCAGGGGGCGTGAAGAGAGGTCCAGGAGAAGAGAAAGGTGGCACTGAGGGATTTAGAAGTGAGTCGGGGTCAGCAGGGCGCCCTTGGGAAGGCGGCGGGAGGGAGCCCGCGACAGGGAGAGTTCAGGGAAGGGTGGGGGCCCAAGTGCTGCATTTCTGGAGGAGGTGCTAAGCTCCAATCCTGGTCCTTCCCACCTCGCCGCCGCAGGGAGGGAGGATTTGGGATGGACAGATTCTCCCGGTCCCTCCGCCCCCGGACCAACCCTCCTGAGTCCAGGAGCTAGGCGGCCCCAGATCCTTGCTTAGAACTGATTTGGGCACCCAGAACACCAGCAGGACAGTTACCGATCTCTGGCTGAGCAGACCGTCTGGGCATCGGTGTCTCCCAACAGTCGCACTTAAACCTGGCCAATAACGCCTCTGCGGGCAGAAGTGATGGGTATGGATCGCGCGCTCTCAAGGATGCTCAGCCTGGGTTCGGTCACCTGAATTGTCTCTTCCCATCCAGGGACTCCGCGATGGAAGCCATTCGGCAGATTGTTCGCTACTAACCGCTCTCCAAGTGTGTGCAGAATGGAGGCGAAAGGTTCGCTTCCCCCTCTCCCTCCTCGTTTAGGGGACCTGGAAGAAGGCAGGACTCAGAGCTGGAAGGACAGCTCTCAGTAACTATGAGGGTCTTCGAATGTCCTTGCTGAGAGCGGCGCAGCGGGTGCCTGGCGAAGAGGAAAGGGCTCCCAGCACTGCCCGCCCTGCACGCAGAGGCACAAAGTGCGCTCCGTATCTGCTCAGAGCACAGCCACCCGTGTCTGTCAGAGCCTGGGCCGCTTCTGTTGAGTGGGGTGCGTGTTTGTACGAGAGAGACCCAGAGACAAAGACAGATATCCTATCAGATATTGCTATGGACTGGATCTGTGTGAACTCTGCGGTGAGATTCAGAAACCGTGTGTATTCCGTGTGTGCGTTTTCGTGTGCATTGGAGTCTGTGTGTTGAATTATGTGTGTATATGTGTTCCCGAATGGGATTGCTTGTGTTTGTGCATGTGTGAGTTCCTTGGGAGCGGGGGTTAGCTACTTGTGTGGGTTTGCTCCGGTATGTCCCAACTGGGCTTGCGCTCAGACTATTCCTAAACCATAAACCACAGGGATCCACCTGGTAGTCCCAGACTAGGTGGAGAAGAAATGACTGGGCCAGTAAAGGGAGAAGCCAGAGGAAAGGAGAAAAGGAAGAGACCCCCAGTCTCCCCTCTCCAGAGGCCTTTTCTCCCTGGGAACTCCATTCTCTTCCCCTGTAGTATTTCTGAATTAGTTCACCTCAGCGCACAAATAGGGCGGCCTGAGGGCTTTGACCAGTGAGTTGGAGCTGCCAGGACAAGACAGGCTCCCCAACCCACCCCTATCCCAAGCGCCTCACAGAGTCTCCAGTCCCCCTCTCCTGATAGGGAACCTCCATCACACTTGGTAGAGTGTGACCTCCCTCAGGTACCCCCTTAAAATATCCCAAGAGCTCTGCAAAGATACCACTTTCTGCTTGACAGAAACCCTCCTCCTAGGCTGAAGAATTTCCCCCCACTTCCAACCACTCTAATAAAACAACCTCTCCCCCAAAGACAGACCCTCCTAATTATGATAAGACTCAAAGCAAATACAGGAGAGTCTTCCTACTGAAACACAGAGATCCTCTCCTCCTGTGAGGCTTTGAAATGGAACAGATCCCCCAGCCCAGAGATTTACCCTATATACAGACCCTACTCCTACCCCATTCCCTAGATGCAGGGCAGCCTTTGTCCTACAGATTCCTGTACCCAAAGACTTCCACCTCCGTCTCCCCTCTCCATGCCTCATGGAATTCTTTTAATCCACATGACATGATCTGAGCTGAGATCCCTTTGTAATATTCTCTACCACCTCTCCCCACCCTGTACACACCCAGAACTTAAAATGGTCATGGATACTTTCTTTTATTTGTTTGTTTATTGTTATGTGGTGCTGAGGGATGAACCCAGTGCCTCACACATGCTGGGAAGGTGCTGTACCACTGAGCCACAACCCCGGCCCCTGATTCCTTCTTTGACAAATGCCTCCAAAGTGTTCACCTTCTCTCTCTTTTCCCCTCAGTTTTCCTTGCTGTAGAATGGAAGGTGGCCTATGAGGTTCTTTCATCAGTGAGAAGTGGGATCATTTATTTATTCATCTTCTCACTGATGAAAGATGCGCCTTTTCACCACCCTTACTATGCATGTGTCTCTGTTCTGCCTACACTCACAAATTCTTGAGGCTAGGAGGCACCCCAGAGAGCACTCAAGCCAATTATCCTTTCTCCCATGCTTAAAGCATCCCAACAGAGCCTAATCTTATCCTAATTTTACAGATAAGAAAATCTACATCCACATCATGAAGTGTCCTCCTCAAGGTCACACCGAATTCAGGTTAAAGCCTGGTGAGACTTCAGGAATCCTGACATTCCCTCCCGTGGATCTTCCCTTCCACAACATCACCTTGTCTTTCCACCCTCTTTTCCTGATTGTTTGGAATTTGGCCCCTCTCTGTCCAAAGAAATGAAATTCAAAATCAGATTTCAGTCCCTCTGGCTGCAATTAGTTGCCATCAGTTGGGGAAGAAACTTCTCTATTTTCCTTTTTTTCCCTGCTGTTTGCAATAAATTGCCTTTTCCCAGGCTGAAGGTGACTATGGCAAGCTCCTAAGCAGCCCACTCCTTATGGGAAATTCCTGCTCCATCACATACTGATTCTGTGACATTGGACTACTTACTTAACTTCTCTTATTCTCATCCCTAAAGTGTGAAAATAATAGCAGCCTCAGAATTATTGAGAGAATTCAATGAGACCTTGTATATAAAATGTTTAGCATGTGCTAAGTGCCCAATACATGGCAGCAGTTACTTTTTTATTATTGTTGTTACTTTATCCAATTGCCATTTCTCATGGGGGGAGGGGTGTGAGTGTACAAGAAAAAGCCTGAGAATCTGAGTAAGTTGAAAGGTGATGCTCCTCACCTTTGTCCTGCCTGTCTCTGTCCCTGCCCTTTTGGGACTGATCTGGATAGAAGGGAATGGAGGTCTAGACCAGGGCAGAGGGCAGGTGGTTATGGAGACAACCAGGATGACTTACCTAGCTGGTAGTGAGCTGGGCTGTGCCCTAGAGAAGTCATCAGCCTCCAAATTCTCCTACATAGCTTCTCTCAGGGCACCCCTCCCCCTAGGAGGAATCTGTACAGTCTGGTCCTCTGATTGAAACACAGAGTGCACATGCACTCACAAATAAAGAATGACAAGTCAGGTGACAGAGGCACACAGAATTGAAGACCAACGTACAGTTTCTGGTGTATTGGTAGTCTTACACAGATGGACAGAGGAACACACACAGGTCAAGGACAGGCTGGACCACAGACACACGCAAGATTTGTGCCAAGACAGTTCACCACTCCAAGAAACCAGGACAGTCACCAGTGGAGCCGTTTGTGTGGGCAGAGTCACCCAGATCATGGACTTAGACTC
The DNA here is from genome assembly GCA_004024805.1 of Geosciurus inauris. Taxonomy (NCBI): domain Eukaryota; kingdom Metazoa; phylum Chordata; class Mammalia; order Rodentia; family Sciuridae; genus Geosciurus; species Geosciurus inauris. The sequence continues at coordinate 151,546 of PVHX01001645.1, forward strand.
ACAAGGACAAATACACAGACAGAGCATCACACTCTGACAGGCTCCCAGTCACAAGAAAAGATGCACACAGACTCCCGCTGAGGCCGATGGTCGGGAATACCCGTGTGATTGCTGAAGGGGAAAGGGGGAGAGAACAAAGGAGGAAAGAGGCAGGGAGGTGTAAAAAGGGTCAGGTAAGAAGAGAGCATCAGGGAGACAGAGCAGACCATGCCAGGCAGAGCCACCAGCCAGCAGGACACAAAAGAGGCAAAGGTGTCACAGCCTTCCTCTTTACTGGTGTCAAACCCCAGATCCCTTGGCAAAGAACCTGGGGAGGCGAGAGTGTGTGGGGAAAGAACAGAAGCTATCTCTACCCAGCGTGGATTGGGGGTGTCTCTTCCCCACGCCATACAGGGTCCCATTATCCTGGGGGGACTGGGGCTTCCTGAGAGGGTGGAGGTGAGGAGCACCTAGGACTCCTGTCCAGCCCCATGACACAGGGACTTCTGGATGAGGATTCTGGAAGAGGAAGGCTCTGAACAGTACTCTGGAGAGAGGGTCCAGATGAAATGCACACCCCTCTCCTGATACATAAGCTTTAATCCTCAGTCTTTGATGCCTCTGGTACCCAGGGGGTTAAATGCCTGGCTAAACGATATGGAGGCCACTTTGGGGGAATAAATAAGGTTAAATAGAACTGGGCTTATCTCTCAGAGCAGGCAGCAACATGGGGGAAGGTGGGGGTATGGAGCCCTTGAATTAATGGCCTGGAAAGCCAACATCATGAGCATCATTTCGAGGCTGAATGATCACAGACAGACCCCTTCCCCCTTCCCAGAATGTGGCTCAGAGCCCTCCATTACCAGAACAAGGTCTGTCTGTGAGCTTTTTCCTGCTGAGGGGACAGGCACTGGCTCCATAAATCACTGCTACCCCCAGGCATCCTGCAGCTGGGGCATTGGTAAGGTTTCCTTACAGCTGGAGAGAGCCACACTCACTTTGTCCCAAACCAGTTTCTTGATGCTGTGTCCACAGGCACAAGGGAGGACAGGAGTGAAAGGCAGAAAGGTCCAAGTGAATATCCCTTGCACAGAACAGAGACCCTGATTCTTCTACCTTCAATTGGACACATCAGTGGAACCACGGAGGGTGTAGGGGCTGCCTCAGGGTAAGACATATTAAAATACATTAATGGAGCCAGGCATAGTAGCATACATCCATAATCCCAGTCACTGGGGAGGCTGAGGCAGGAGGATCACAAGTTCAAGGCCAGCCTCAGCAAATGAATGAGACCCTGTGTCAAAACTAAATAAATAAATAGAGCTAGGAAACTATCTCCATGATAGAGCACCTCTGAGTTCAATCCTCAGTCCTAAAAATAAAATAAATAAGATACATCAGTAGAGACTGGGTACATATTAGCAGTTTTCCTTGCTGAGGCAGTGAGCATAGCCTCTCCAGAGGTGTCAGACTGAGGCTGGATGCCCTGTCAGAAGCAATGTCCAGGGGAGTCCTGCCTCAGAGCCAGGGAGACTGGATTTTATGGCTTCTGGGCTTCTAGGTTGATGCTTTCTATATGGAAGGAAAGAGGCCAGGGATCCAGGGACATGAGGACCTAGCCTTGCTCCTGGTAGCTTTTAAAACTATAAGAAACTGCTCAGAACTGGAGGAGGAGCCCTGGACCTGATTGGTGCATTAAGGCAACAGGTCCTGCTCTTTTCTGAGCATGCAGCCTCCTATTCCGCTGCGGGGCAGGGAGCATGTCAGTCTTCCTTCCCACTGGGTCTCCAGAACACAGTAGACATTCACTAAACATCCCTGGGGTTGAATTAAATTGATGTCACAAAGCCATTTTTCCCCAGGAGCTTTCAGTATGACTGGTTGAGGAAACATATATGATGGCCAAAATCCAGCTCTGAATTCTGAGTTCTATATTTCTTCTACATGAACATGTTTTTAATACTCGCATCATCTTCTGTGTATGTTGAAATTTAGCCATACACACACATGTGAAATGTAAGTTTTGTTCAGGGAAGCTCTGGAGTGCACACCCAGATCCAGGGACTCCTGGCAAGAACTCTCAGCATCCCTTGGGTGTTTGTGGGTCACCAGCTATAACATCTGGGAGAGACAGCCATGGCAGAGGCCTGATCCCAGTGAGCCTGGTGATAAGCCCGGTGGTGCAGAGCAAACCTTCCTTGCCCGTGGTGTGCCTGACACTGTTGAAGGCACTGTCTGGAGCTCATCCCCTTCCTTTCTCACAATCCTCAAGTTGGTCCACTGTCATCACGAGAGCTTCAGGGAGGGCCTGCAGGCCTAGACCTGGATAGAGGGTCTTGGATGCTTGGGTGACACAAGCAGGGGAACGGGAAGGTTGGGAGGGACCATGATGGGGGGGGTGGGACACATTGGGGCAGTGGAGCCAGCAGAGCTGACCCTTACTTCAGTTAGAAGCCTCAGGCTCAGCCTTGGCTGGTCAAAACTTATCCTCATCCAAATCTAGAATAACTATCTCACTGAGTGGTTCAAAATTGTGTCCCCCAAATTCATATGTTGAACTCCTAACCCTCAGTGTGACTGCGCTTGGAGAGAGAGCCCTAAAGAAATAATTAAGGTTGAGTGAGGCCAGAGGGGTAAGGTCTAGAGCTGATAATATTATCAGCAGAGAGCTCTCTCCCTTCCTGTCATGTGAGAACACGGGGGAAGGCAGCTGTCTGCAGGCCTGGAAGAGACCTCTGACCAGAAAATCATCCTGCTGAGTCTTGATCTAGGACTTCCAGCCCCCAGAATTTCAAGAAATAAATGCCAGTTGCATAAGGCTCCCAGTCAAGGGCATTTTATTTTGTCATTTGTTATGACAACTTCTGCCAGCTCCTGACCAGTACTAGCCCAGGGATCAAAGAATTTTCTAGGTCACAGCCTCTGTGAACATCTAATGAGACTGTACATCCCCTCTCTAGAAACAGACACAAATGTTGGACAAGCTTTCAAATCCCCTAAAGTCTACCCCTGATGAGTCAATGGTTTCCAGCTTAAGGACCCAACCTAGAAGCTTCTTTCTCTTCTTGTTCTTTTGACAGCTGGAGTCAGGTGAGTTATCAACATTCACATTTAAGAAATGCTTATTCTCTGCCAGGTTCTAGACTTAGTGTTTGACCTAGGTGACAGTATTATGTACAAGCTTCACAGCATCCACTTGAACATGAGTTGGTTTCATTCCCATTTACAGATGAAGACACTGGACTGCAAAGAGGTTAAGTAACTTGCTCAAGGTCTTGCAGTTAGGTAGTGGTGGATCCAAGATTCAAATCCAGAATCAGAGCTGTCCTGATACCCTCAGGACTCCAGGTGAGTCTGCCAGGATGGGCTTGGGTCTGTGATCTCCAAGAAGGGACTACAATCTGCATCCAGCTCCCTGTGGCCAAAATAGCACCTATGTCCACTCTGGGCCACCTCTGTCTCCTACCTGGCTATGCAGAAAACTCCTGGGACAGGGAGAAGGGAGGCAGGGACCAGCTACACTGTTGATGCTCAGAGAAGCTTGTGAATTACCCTAAACTCTGGGTGAGGTCTAGCCTCAGTAGCCTGGACATATGTCCTGGGTTTTCTAGTCCTGGAAATACACAGCTTTTTAAAAAAAATTTTTTTAGTTGTTGATTGACCTTTATTTATTCATTTATTTATATGCCGTGCTGAGGATCGAACCCAGTGCCTCCCACATGCGAGGCAAGCACTCTACCACTGACCCACAATCCCAGCCCAATACATAGCTTTTCCTACAGAATAACTTAGACCTGATAAAGACTCCTAGGACACTTATTGTTTCCTAATTTGGAGTGTGTTAGCTTTTCTCAAAAATGGTTAAATTTTATACTGTGTTGTTTTATATCTTAAAAAAAATCTACCAGCAGATTCTAGGTCTCCTAGATGACCAAATTCTGCTTCAATTGTCACACAAAACAACAGAGAAGGGGTAAAAGCTGAAGCAAACAAAGCCATATTTACTGAGTAATTGTGATTTAATTTCAGAAACACCATCCATCACATTAAATTAATTGAGTTATTTTGAAATTTCTGATTTTGTACCTTTGTATTGCAGTAGTATGTTGTCTTTGCTTTTCCAACTGCAAATTGCTAAAAGGATAAGGAGTTTATACCTGATGTTATCTTGGTGCATATTTCAGTAAAATTGTAATAAAGATAACTTGTCAATTGTTGGTAGGGGGCTGTGATGTTTCCCCCCTTAGAGGTGGTTCCTGTGTTACTCGAGTGTGAGAAGCATGCATTTAATTCATTCTGACCAAGTAGAAAATAAGCTTCACACATTGGTGTCCCACACACAGCCACTGCCACCTGAATGGGTCCCCATCCTCGGTACGGCTCCCCCACTGTTGCCTTGGAGGGGAAATATGACAGCGTAATGAACAGTTGTACGTCGTGCTATAAAAAGGCAATTAAGGGAACTATTGGACTGGGACAAGCCAGCATGACCTGGTTAATAGCTCTGAGCAGAGATGGGCCATGGGGAGGATGAGGGGGAGGGGGAGGGGCTTGCTGTTGTACAGTGAGGGGCTGAGGTTGTACTGCCTGTCAGTAGCAAAAGGTACCCAGGCTGGCCTCGTGACCACGGGGTCCAGGGCCAGCCTGAGGGGCACGTTGCTTCAGAGCTCAGCCCTGCTGTCACTGCTGGTGGAGTGACCCTGAGCAGGTGACTCACAGTCTCTCAGTTCAGTTTACTCCTCTGTTAAGTGGGCAGAGAAGGAGCATACTGGAACAATGCCCTTGCAGCAGGACATTCATGGTTCAACGGATCAGAGCAGAGTTGCAGAGAGAGCCCCGAGGAAGATAGGGTGGAGACTTCTTTGTGTTAGAAGGGGATCTTTCAATATTATGCAGTCCATGGCTGAGTGGTGTGTTCAAGTCTAGTCTGTTCACCAAGTGTCTTACCCTCTGCTAGATGTGAGCTCTCTGATTAGATCTGCCGCCACCCATGGGTCTCCAATCTTGAGGCCACCCTTTCCATTTGGACCTTCTCTCTCATCTCCTCAGCCCCTCAGACCCTGTTTCCTCCAAATGCCTCTATTTGCAGATCACCTTTGGCATAGAGCAGCTTCAGGATGGGGACAGAGAGAAACACTTCCTGTCCCACTGGGGTGTCTGCTGAAGCCCTCTGCTTCAGATTCCATTATGCTGGTGGAAGGATTGGTGAGCCTTCACCAGGTAGCGATCACCTGGCGTGAGATAAGTACTCAATAAATGCCAGTTACTGCTTCCAAAATTGAGAAGCTCTGGGTTTTTATACTTAACGACTAGCACCACACCTACCACATAGTAGATGCTTAGTACCTGTTTGTTGAATGAATTAATGAATGAAACTCACTTTTTCTGTTGTCTACCACCTGTGATCTCTGAGCCTCAGTTGTTCATGAGTCAAATAGTGACATGATCCTACCCTGCTGGTCAGAGAAGTGTATCACCAACTATAAAGTCTTGCCCCTGTGGGAATTGATTCTGTTCCTCTGCACACTCATCTGTGCCTGAGAACTCAGGAAGCACTCAGCTCCCCATCATGTGTTCATCCTAAAATAGGAAACAAGTGGTGCCCAGGGATCTGCATGATCCCCACAGGCCCCTCCCCACTGTTTCAGATGGAAGTGGCTCTGGAAGGAGCAGCCCAGCAACACAGGAGCAATCAGGAGTCATTTAGGGTAATTCAAGGATGGCTTGGTGATTGGCTAAGAATCACCAGCATGCTCCCCACACCAGATAAAGTGGGTCTGAGAACCTGTGCTCCCGGAGAGGGACAGAGCCAAGCAGTTGGCTCAGGAGGGAAGCCTGTCGTCCAGGGGGGCTGTGGCCCTTCTGGTCTGCACGGGCATCCCCAGCCACTGTGGGCAGCCTCTGTAGGCATGGTGCTCACCTGGTAGAATTCCACAGCCAGGTCTGGTCTTCTCCATCATCCAGCCACCCTCAGCTGAAGTGCAAACTTGTCCCCTACCCCACATGTCCTATGTCCTGACCCCAGCCTGCCTTGGCACCTTTCTCTCCAGCAATTCAGTGGGACCTCTTAGTTCTGGTCACAAGTCCCTTGCTCCCACCTCAACACCCATTTACTCTCATTTCTGTGGTTCAGAAGACACACCTACATGGCAGGCAGAATGAAGGCCAAATCCAGTCTCTACCACTTTGTAGCTGTGTAGCCAGGAAACTCATTCTACCCAGAGAGCCACATTTTCCTCATCCACTCAAGGGGTATAAGAAGATATCCCTCTTAATTTGGCTGAGAGGAATAAAGGAAGTAAAGCACCTGGAATATCTCACAGGTAATACATCCTTCGTGGATAGTTGCTAGTATTATTAACATTCTTAGGTCACTGCTTAGATATCACTTCCTTTGGAATCCCTCTTTGAGTCTCACCTTTGGTATGTCCCCCTAAATGCTCATACCATCCTCTGTGTTCTGTGCATGTGTGGCCTTGTATCCCGGTGCTCAGCCAGGAGCCTACCAGGAAGGAGGCTGAACAGGGGAGGTGGGGCTGAGTCCCCAAGCCACCCAGCTCTATCCTTTGGCAAGACCTGCTTTTCATTCTCACTCCTGCTGGAATGTCTTCTGCCTATCTCCAGGCATCCCAAGCCTGTCTTGTCCAAGGAACTTCCGTGGACCACCCCAGTTCACAATGGTGTATAGAAAACAGAATTTCATGTTCTCTTCTGCCATAGACAGCTTCTCAGGGCTTGTGTTTGAGCTGAGCCTGTGCTTTCCTAATGACAGTTATCATAGCTACCACTCATCAAGGACTTGCTTTTCCAGCTAGTAAGCTAAGTGCCCCTCATGTATTATCTCATCTGATCCTCGGCTTCAGTCGCTTAGGTCCAAAGGAGCATAGCTGGAAGGATGCTGGGGTCTCGGGAAATTATGGGAAAGGCTGAAGGCAACATGGCCCCAGGAGAGCTGGAACCAGGGACCTCTCTCTGTTTCTCACTTCTGCTCCTCTCCACACGTTATCTTTAAACATGACACTAATAGCTCCCAAGTCTTCAGTCTCGTAAATATCATCAATGGAATGGGAGCTCATCTACTGATTTTCTAGATAGAGTGGGACTGGCAGTTTGTCTTGAGGACTTTGGGCAGCTTGAGTCAAGCATCTTGCCCTGGATCCAATCAATTGTAGCCAGAAAGTCATTGTTGAATAATGTCATATTAGCCTATGGCCAATTCAACTATGGCCCTGTGAAGTGGGTGTTGGGAAAGACAGTTCTCAGAGAAAGACGAGGCCCTGAGTCATCAAGGTCACAGGTATCCACTACATATCATACCCCTGGAGACCAAAGAAAGGACCACATGAGCACCTCGCCCAAGGCCACTCAGCTACAAGAGGCAGAGTTTAGACTTAGACCCACATCTGTCTGTCACCAGAGACAGAGATGCTTCTCAGAGATGATTCTGACACCTCAAAGCCAAAGGCAGGGATCCTAGGGAAGCTGTGTCTCATGCAGGAGTGTGGGAGGAAGGCCTGACTGGGGAAGAAAGCCAACAAGAGCTCCACATAGCATCACTGTTACAAGAACCCATTCTAGGGTCAGACCGCTTGACTTGAATCCCAGCAGTACCACTGGCGACTGTGAAACCCAAGGAAATTGTTTAATCTCTGTGTCCTTTTCCTAGTCTCTAAAATGGGTCAGCAATAGTGCCTTCCTCACAGGAGTCTTGGATCAAATGAGACAATGTGCACATAGTCCTGTGCCTTTAGTAAGCCCTCCACGAGTGGCATCTGTGATTAATGTCATTGTTGCATTATTATTGTTGCCAGCTTTGACCATATTCAGCCAAAAGCGATGGTGAAACTCACAGGTGGCTACACAAGGAACCAGGAGCCCAGGAAAGAGGCCAGAGATAAGTCTATTCCAAGAATGAGCAAACCCTGCTACAGAGAGGGCATCTGCTCACACAGGAGACTGTGCCCAGACCAGCCTCACCTCAGCCAGGAGGATGCCCAGGCTCAGACAGGGTGGTGCTCACAGGATGGTGCTTCGTACAGTCTGCAGGAGGCCTCCCGGTGCCCTTGATCCTTGCAGATGCAGATCAAAGCTGGGATTTTCTTCTTCCGGACGGGCAGCCTGGGCTGCTTTGTCCACGAGCATGAAGGTCAACAAAGACTTAAGCTTCTTCCATGCTAAAGTGTAAAAGTCAAGTGAATGTGTTCACACAAGCCTCAGATAGAGAGCTCCCTCAACGTAAGTAATGCAGAGGCCACAGGCCCCTGCTGCAGGATCGCTGAGACTACAGTCCCAAAGACAGGGAGAGATCCTTGCACCTGATAACACCCACACTCCTCCAGTTGGGCCAATCAGACCAGCCTTGGGCCCTCTCCATCCGCTTCAGTATCAACTCTGTCCCCAGGTATGCTGCTGCAGACCCCCCGTCTCTAACCTCGTTCTCCCAGTTTGCGGTGAGGGGCTCAATTCTTACAGCCCTCAGTACTCAGTGCCCCTGGAAAGCAATCGTGCCACCTCCACACCTGGTAGTGCCAATGTCATCCTGATGTCAGACCAATTCCATGGCTGTGGGGTCCCCCTACAAGGTGTGGGCTATTCCAGTGCTGCTCAGGAGTCAAGCGAGATGCAAGGGAGGCAGAGACAAAGCTTCATTCTTTTTGCCTCCTTGGCCTCTTGAGCCAGGCCTCTGACCCTCCCAGAGGTCTTTCCTGATGTCTCTATCCCCAGAAGCCATGTGGAACCACACAGAGACCACAGGCTACTGAAAAGAGAGATGTGGAGTTTAGGGAAATGATTTTGGAAAGCAGGAGGCTCCTGGGAATTCATCTAATGTTTTCTGGTCCAAGATCAATAGGTTAGAAGATCTCCAAGCCCTTAATTACTCTGAATCCTTGAGGAGATGAGCTGTACCTCGGCATTTACGAAGCTTTCCCACTTCACCCAGGCATCAAGCAGGGGGAGACTCCTATTTAGCATCTTCTTGAAGCAGAAGTTTTGTTTTCTAAAATTGTTTTCATTTCTTGATTATTTTTTATTTCACATGATCAGAGATTTATATAATGTATATAGTGAAAATTTCCCTGTTTCCCATCCACCCACTCTTTGCTTCTGTGGTCACTCTTCTGTGGTCTACTGTGTGACCTGTTTCCTAAGGAACCTCTTATTTGCCTATACAACTATATAAACAAATATGGGAATTTGTTCTTAATATCCTTTCCTTTTTTAACACAAAAGAGAAATTCTACATCTTTGGTGAACTTTGCTTTTTTAAACTTTTAGTCTTTCATAAAAATAGTGGAATTATTTATCAGTTTTAAGGATGGACAATAGATAGCAGTCTTTCTTCCTCCTTCCCTCTTTCTCCATGAGCTCTATGCTCTACAATTTTTTTCATTCATTCATTTATTTTCATTCATTCCTTTATTCAGCATTCATTGATGCCCTGCTCTGTGCTGGGCCCCATGCTTGGTGCTGGGGCTACAGAAATGGATCAGCCCAGCCCACTTTCCTTGGGATTCAGAAGACAGGGCACATGCAGCTCACTTTGCAAGCCGTGATGGGGGTGGTGTCATCTGGTTCATTTTAGTGTCTGTGCCTTACCCTTTGTATGATGCTGTTTTCTCTTTTCTTCCCTTTGCTGCTCTATGGTCCTATACCTGCCATCTGCCCATCCTGATGTCCAGAGGGATTGGTTTCCCCCATTTGGAGGCAGTGATTTTTCATGAAGTTGGAAGGCTTCTAAGACTCTTTAATGTGGAGTGTGTCTAAGTCTTGTAAAAGCAAATTTATCATCAGAATTTAAATGGCTCTTCTGGGAGCAAATGAAAATCTTTATTATGTTCTTAATGCAAAGTACAGAAGATGCTACTCAATTGAGCTCCTTGACTGCTCAGTGACGTAGATGCTAGTGAAAGAGGATCCAGAATGTACCTGACATGGTGTGTGTGAATGAAAAGGTTCTTGGTTACTTGTGATGTTTGTCATGTGTGTTGGGGACAAATAATATGCACCCACTGTATTACCTAACACATTTACTATTTAAATGTTATTTTAAAATGAGACTGTAATAGTGCCTATCCTCTAAAGATAGTTACTATTTATTGATGCTTTGCATCAAACACTGTCCCAGCAACTCTATAAAGTGGATATGCCCATCATCACCACTTTGTAGATGAGGAATCTGAGGCACAGAGAAGTTAGGTAACTTGGCTAGGCCAAATAACTAGTGAACAACATAAAAGGGTCTGTCTGATTCCTGTCCTGTCTTCAACCACTGGATAATACCACCCCCGTGAAGCCCCTTCCACATTTATGGATGTCAACAATTCTCTTCAATAAAATAGACTTCAAAACTACATCTAACAGGGCTGGGGAAGTGGATCAGTGGTAGAATGCTTGCCTGGCATGCATGAAGCCCTGGGTTCGATTCTTAGGACCACACACACAAAATTACATCTAATAACTGATTTGAGGATTTGAAGAGACAATGCTTGTAAATTATATAAAATATTGCCTAATACACTGCTATTAATATTGTCTAAGATTAATATCAATACTAATATACTCAGACTTCCAAACAGAGGTCAGTTAGGAGCAAGATGTTGAAAAGACTTTTCCACCGTCAGGGGGCAGGGAAGGTGAGGGATGAGGGGTTAGGGAAAGCTCATTGTTTTTAATAAACTCACCTCTGTGTCTCACCACTCCCCCTCCTCCCTGGAGCTGAAGCTCTGCTGGGTATGCCAGGCTCCCTCTGGGCAGGGGAGTCTGTTTTGGTCCCATTTCCATTACACACTCGGCTGAGCAGAGTGGAAGAGGAGCCTGCGGCCAGCAGGCAGTAATTAATTGCCTATTTGGACTCCTGCTGTTGCCTGGATGGGGGATGCTGGACAGCTCCCACCTGGGCCTGGGCCCACTGATGCTGGGAGAGGAAGATCTCTCTGCTCCTCCTGCCACCACTGTCCCTCTGAATCCGGGCCCAGAACTCAGGCAACAGTTGAGGCTGCATCTTTCCATTTTGATAGAAAGACACTGAGGTTCAGGCAGAATCACTGAAGACCTCCTCAGAGAGCCCTGTCGAAGAGAGTGAGGATGGCCATGTTAGCCTCAGAGAAGCAGCTTTCATGCCAAGAAAAACATCCAGAGATTCACAACCCTGGGTTTCAGCCCTGGTTTTCCTCATGCTAGCTGTGTGACTTTGCATGAGACACTGGCCATCTCTGATTAAACAATCTCCTTCTCTGTGAAATAGAGACAGTAGTCCCCTTTTATCCAAGGTTTCAATTACCTGCCTATGACCTGAAAGTATTAATATTTGTCTTGACTTTTGAAAGAGAGACAGGCTGGGCATGGTGGAGCACACCTATAATCCTAGTGACTCAGGAGACTGAAACAGGAGGATAGGAAGTTGGAGGCCAGCCTGGGAAACTTGGTGAGATCATGTCTCAAGATAAAAAAAGGGTTGGAGATGTAGCTCAGTGGTAGGGCAGTCCTGGGTTCAATCCTCAGTAGTATGAGAGAGAGGCAGAGAGACACAGAGAGAGAGAGAGAGATCACATTCACATAACATTTATCATAGTGTATTGTTATAATTGTTCTATTTTATTGTTATTGTTATTGATCTTTTACTGTGCCTAATTCATAAATTAAACTTTATCACCATATGTATGTATAGGGAAAAGTATAATATACATATGTGTGGGGCTCAGTACTATCCCCAGTTTAAGGCATTCATTGGGGGGTCTTACAATGTCTCCCCCATGGATAAGTGGGGGCTACTATCTATTCTTGTGTAACTGTGCCTTTTGTACTTACAGAATCCATTCTCTTGGAGAATCACCTGCCGCATCCCATTTCACACTAATCCTTCTCAGTCCATGTTGTGTGAGTGGAGCCAGCTGCATGGACCCCAGGGACAGAGATGTGACCCCAGTGTAGATATCAACAGGGCTTTTTTCTAGCGTGATTGGGGGACAGGAAGTACTGTGTTGCTTTCAACTTTAAAAAGCCTGGACAATTACAATCGCCTGTCTTTGATAGATGTGTGGATGGGCCGTGGAGGGACATAACTGCTGGCAATACTTTGCAGGTCTCAAACCACAAGGCATATCTGCAAATAGGCTCATCATCATCACCATTACCACCATCATCTGGGCCCAAATACACTTACTTAAATGGAAATGAGTTCCACAGGCATTTGGCAGCAGCTTACAGGAGCCCTGGATTCCGAGGGTAAGTGGGTCTTCAGTGGGAAGAACTGCATGATTGATTAGCGATGTCTGCCATGGGTGCAAGAAGGGAGGGAGACAGGTACTGTTCCTGCTGTATTCACTCCTCCTGGATTTGGAATGAATGCTCAGGGGTTAGTGATACCTCTGGTATTATAAGTAAGTGTGAAACCTCAAACTAGAAGTCAGCAGGGTCCCATTGGACACAGGGGTGAGTTTACCCCATGGAAGCCAGAGTTGGTGACTCCTTTTGGCACCAAAATTTGGGAGGTTGGTCTGGACTTAAGATTAAGATGCTCCAAGGAGATGCTGTGTTCTCAACATTTGGAGCGACCCTGAGCAGAAAGGTATCCAGATACAGAGGTATCTGGACCCTGAGGGTCTTTAGTTGAGTTCCCATGACCTGAGTGGTACCCCATGTACCCTGCCACTGATGGTTGATGGCAGTCTGGATTCACATCTTCCACCCTCATCTTGGAGATTGTAACTTGGGTAAAGAATCTGTAATTCAGAAGTACGTGTCACATGTTACCATCACCTCACTTATTTTGGGAGATTGGCCTCAGGGGCACTCAACCACTGAGCCACATCCCCAGCCCTATTTTGTGTTTTATGTAGAGACAGGGTCTCACTGAGTTGCTTAGTGCCTCGCCGTTGCTGAGGCTGGCTTTGAACTCACAATCCTCTTGACTCAGCCTCCAGAGCTGCTGGGATTACAGGCGTGCACCACTGTGCCTGGCTCACCCCACTTTATTTACTCACACTAGTTCCCTCAGCTCTTGCCAAAGTCTCCTGTATGGACTCCCTACCTTTGCCTTGGCCCTTCCTGCAGTCTCCTACAGAGACTCTAGAACCAGAGTGATCCTACACACATCAGATTCTTTCTATTCCTGCTCACAACCCTAGGGGGTCACCTCTCATTCAGAGCAATGGCTAGAGAGCTTCCAGTGGCCCTCAAGGGCCTGTAGGATCTGCCTCCTCTACTCTGCCCTCATCTCCTAGGTTCCTCTTCAAATCCAACTTGCTGTCACTTGTCACTCCAGTTCTCTCCCACTCCCTGGAGTGGGCACTGACTTGCCCTGCCTGCTCTCCAGCAGCATCCACAGGGCTTGCTCCCTCACCTCCTCCAGGGCTCACTCAAATGCCAATCCCTGACTTCACTCTTTTAAAATTGCAGTCGGCACCCATACTTACTGCTCATCTTGGATTTATTTTTCTACATAGCATGTATCACCACCTGATCTAATATATACTGAGATTACCTTGTTCACCGTCAGTCCTCCCACCAGAGTGAAGCTCCAGGAAGACAGGGATTTTTATCAGTTTTGTACACATGTACATCTGCAGTTCCTGGAATAGTGCCTACCACATTCTAGAGGTTCAACAAGTACTTGTTGAATGAATTAATGAATGAAATGGGCTGAATTGTAGGGACTGAGCTAGAAGGAAGCCCCAAGGGCTGAGGGCATAACAGGGAGCTATCTAACACAGCCTTCTGGAACAAGAGAAACCCAAGAGGTTCCTGGAAAAGCAAAGGAGGCTCTGCCTCAGCTAGCTAACTTGCACATGAGGACACCATCCAGGCAAAACTGGTTCCATAGATGACGCAGGTGTCCAGGACTTACCTGGGGTCTGTGAACATTTTGGGAAGTAGAAATCGAGTTATATCCTCCATTCTGGTCCCCCCGTTGGGAGCCAGTTTTCCCAACCTTTTCCATATGGGTCAGAATTGACCTCTCCACACAAAGGAAGGGAGAAGACTGAAGATTCCAGCAGATGGGGAAGCAGGAGCTGACAGCAGGCAGCGCAGGGCAGCTTTGAGGGGAAGGGAGACCCATGAGGAAGTTGATTTGGCCATCCAGGTGGCAAGCAATGAAGTTGGGTCTAGGGCAGTGGCAGAGGGCATGAGAAAGAAGTGTACTTGGTACAGGGGACTGGCAAGGCAGCACAAGGAGGCCTCGTCTCTGCCCTCCTGGGGCTTACAGTCTAATGGGGGAGGCAGACATTTGGTTAATCACACAGATAGCCCTGAACCACAGAGCACCATGAAGGGGAGATTTTGATGCTAAAGCAGCCAATGCCAGGGAAACATGACCCTGTCCAAGAAGTAGAGGGTAAGGACAGTTCTCCTGGAAGAGGAGCCAACACTATTTCAAGGACCTAAAGGACAAGGCATTCCCTTCCTAAGTTTCCCCTTCAGAACGTCGTCTCTGACCTCTTCACACAGAGACAGATGCCTCCTTCTCCACACTTCCTCTACTTTGCTTTGCTTAGCACATTCGTTTTTTTCGGTACCAGAGATTGAACTCAGGGGTACTCGATCACTATCCCCAGCCCTATTTTGTGTTTTATGTAGAGACAGGGTCTCACTGAATTGCTTAGCGCCTTGCCCTTGCTGAGGCTGGCTTTGAACTCACGATTCTCCTGTCTCAGCCTCTCAAAGTGCTGGGATTACAGGCGTGTGCCACCGTGCCTGGCTTGCTTAGCACATTCTTTATTTTTTTTTTCAATATTTTTTAGTCGTAGATGGACACAACATCTTTATTTTATTCATTTTTTAATGTGGTGCTGAGGATCGAACCCAGTGCCTCACGCATGCAAGGCAAGTGCTCTACCACTGAGCCACAATCCCAGCCCCACTTAGCACATTCTTGATGTTATTTTTTTAAGTGTCTGCCAGCCCCAACAGACTAGCCTTTTCTATTTCCCTCTATCCCCCTCGCCCAGCACCAACTCCTGTGATGGCAAAGAGTAAATGCCACTAAATGTTGTTACTGCCCGTGACAGACTGGCCAGTGGACACACCACTCTGACTTTTGGATTTGGTGCAAGTGATTCATTTGTGAAGGAATCTCAAGAAGCATGATAAATAAGTGGGGGTGGGATATGGTGGGTGGGGGCTAGGGGTAGATGATAAGTGACTCCTAACAAATGAGTCACTGCTATGGGCCGCTGGGGTTTAATCCCATTGGAGACCCTCCAAGGAATTGTCCCACCAAGGTCCAGGGAACCTGGTAGATTTATCTACTGGCTTCCATCCTTCATAGGTTGAGGGATGCCTATCTCCCTGGGGGTTTCAAGTATCTCTGGCACTTTGAATTGCCCTGTGAGGGAACCAGGCTAGTTCTTAGCACCAGTGGACACCTCAGGTTGAGAAGCGTGAATAGGGCACTTGAGATAAGCAGCTGCCAGCCACCCTAGAACTATCCACTGATGTTCAAGATGAGTTTAGAGCCGGGCATGGTGGTGTATGCCTGTAATCCCAGCAGCTCTGGAGGCTGAGGCAGGAGGATTGTGAGTTCAAAGCCAGCCTCAGCAAAAGCAAGGTACTAAGCAACTCAGTGAGACCTTGTCTCTAAATAAAAATATAAAAAAGGGCTGAGGGTGGGGTTCACTGGTTAAGTGCCCCTGGGTTCAGTCCCCAGTACCAAAAAAATGAGTTTAGAGGTGGCAAGGGAATGGGAATGTGGGGTGGGGCCTCAATAGCCTGATATAATTCCCCACTCCAGGCTATAGGACATCACCAAACTATTCCACAAACTTTTCTTCTGAGTTCAGATAGCTTCAGAATCCTTCTTACCCTGGTACCCCACACAGCCATCCATTTATCAATGATCATTCAAAATACAATGTATTTGCTGCTCTGTGAAGACCCACAGATGAGAACCAGAAGCCCCACTCTGCAGCACTGGGGGAAAGGCTGGAAGGTGCTGTGAGCACTGAGAAAAGCTGAGCACTTGTCAGAGGCTGTCATAGAAATGACCCCATGGCAAAGCCTGTGCTCTCTGCTCGCAGTGGCTGACCTTTGGGCAGCTGGGTTCCATCAAAGAGGGGTCTTTTTCTCATGCAGTACAATCTGCAGGAAACTGCCAAAGCAGATGGTGGGGCTGCCCAAGGGAGCCGAGCTGGGTTTATCAGAGAACAGCAACATCTGACTGTGCGGACACTGTTTCCAAACAGTTTGAGCAGAGGAATTCCATCCAGATGGAACTGGAAAGAAAGAGACCTCCAGAACTAGAGCTGTTGGAGGCTTTGGCAGATAATTTCCAGGCCTAGCATTACCTCCTCAGGGCAGGGGCTGAGAGGGTGGCCCTGGAAGGTACATTTGGGAGCAACTGTTGGCTGCCAAGCAGGGGCAACAGCCTGTGGCCTCATAAACAATGCTTTGGAAACGGAGGCTTCAAGGATCAATCAAATTGATCAGAGGAAGCAGAGATGTGGCAAGCACCCTCACCGGTTATTCCTCAGGGTGCCTGAACAGGCAGCTGTCACCCTCTCAAAGTGGGGAAGGGTCTCAGACACCCAGTGGAGGGGGCTGGGTAGCTCCCTCCATCACTCCTTGGTTCTTTAGGCCAAGGAGTTTGTGGTTTCTCCTATTCACTTGCAGGTCAGGAGAGCATAAAACACACCTCCAAGCTATGCCACCTAAGGAACAAGGGAGCTGAGATCCGTTCTCTGTTCCCAGGGCATTGACTTCCAGGCACTTGTGGCTGCCCCATAGGCCAAGAGAGTCCTCAGGTGAAGAGCGGTGGGACTCAGGCACACACTGTGGGGCTCAGGGGATCTGCACAGGGCACTGAAGGCAGCACCACACCAGCCTTCTCTGGATTCTCTTCCCTTTCTCTTCTTTCTTTTTTTGGTTTCTTCCGCTTCACCTCCAGTGTTTCATATACCCAGCATCTTTTCCTATTGGTTCTTGGAATTCAGGATGTCTTAAAGTGTGATCCCCTGACTACCTGGGATTCTTGTTAAAGATGTAGATACCAGGGGCCTGCCCCTGAACCTTACTAAATCAAAACCTTAGGTCACAGGCTGAGGAATCGGCATCTAAACACACTTCCCAAGTGCTTCCAATCCATGTGGAAGAAGTCTGCTGCTTAGTTCTGGAAGCTCCCCCTGACCACCTGCCTGCTTGGGCTTGGTTGCCACTATTGCCCACCTTATCTCTCTCCAGACTCGTCTTTCCTCTAGCTACAAGATGGGATGCTTCTTGGGCATTGCCTTCTCTCTGGATGGATCTTTCCTAGGATTTAGGGCTTGAGCTTTCACTCAATAACTAAGGAGAAGTGGTGCCCTACCCCATTACCATCCATTTACCTCTGCCCCATCTGACCAGATGCTTGTCAGGGTAGCACAGGAGATTTAGATCCTTCCATTCACATGAGCACTGACAACAAAGTGCCTACCAAAACACATTGTCTCCCAACTTTATTGTGTGCCAACTCACAGAGTAACACACAGCCATACCATTGTACAGAGACCTTTGTACATGACCAGACAGCACAATATGGCCATGTATAAATTCAGTGATAATTTTACAGTTAATACACACACAGAGGAGATGTCTCACCACAGCGAACCACCATCTCACAATAGCACACGGACCCACAAATTGTCACAGCATGGAAATAAACACTGTTAGAACAACAGATGGTCCTAGACATAAGGTCTTATGGTGACCTAGTCACACACCACACAGTACTATTGCACAGTAGAACAATGTTGCAAACACATATGCGTGCGCACACACACATGACACACACACAGTAACTAAGGCCACAGCAGCATGCATGGACTTCTACACATCGACAAAAAGAAATCCACATAGATCATAGCCCCGAAGTAATGTGTAATCATGGTCATGACAGAACAACACACATTCTCAAAATAGCACACAGTCATGGCCTTCGGTAGAGAGAGGCAGTAACACGGCCCCTAACTCACCCCATTCAGCTTCCAGCCACAGTCAGACAGAGCAGGGCAGGCACAGGGGAGTGCAGGAGTCTGACATGAGGGGAAAGGTTGGTTTTGTTTGAACAGATGTCTCATAAAGGAGCCAGGGTATTATTTAGCTGCCCTGATGAGCTAATGGATTCAAGGAGCTCAGGAGTCTGGGGGATTCATTAGTGGCCCCAGGAGCAATGACTCCTCCTTCACTCTCTTCCAGTCTCACGGATTCCTCTGTTTCTTGCTGCAGCAGCCAGCCCCCATCCCCAAAGCAAATGCCCTGTTTGTACAAGAAGGGCAGAAGCTGAACAAATATTTGTGTCTTCAGGCCTCACTTGGCACTTGCTGGTCGGGAGTTTCCTTCTGGAATTGGGAACAAGCCCTTGCCAGGCAGATACTACTAAGTTTGGCCTGGGTGGGAGACCAGAGCTCAGCCTGGAATGGGCCCTGTGCTGCTCATGTCCTGCTGGGATGGTCCTCCTCCCCTCTCCCTGCCCGCTGTGGCCTCCCCTTCCTTCACAGGTAGCCTCCTCTAGTATACATCTAGATGGCGGCCACCCCTCCATGTACTCTCAAACTGTTATAACCTGACTGCCACACATAATCCTCCCATGCGGCTTTATCTGGGACCTCTCATGTCATCCTCACTCTCCTCAACTGCTTGGTGGCCTGTGCTGTTCTTGTCCAAATTCTCTTCTCTCACATGATGTCCAGCATACAGCCATCTCCTGCCTCTCAGTTTGATTCTTCCCACCTCCTTTCCAAGTTCTTCCTTTGCTGCCACTCTGACGTGTTGGTACACTCCAGTTCACAGTCACTGACCTCTCTAAATGTCCCCATGAGGACATGGGTACTCCCATGCCCGTGCCATGTATCACCTTTGGCTGATGGTCAAGTGTGGTGATTAAGAGCATGTGCTCCAGACTGTCTTGGTTCAAAGCCTTCCTGGTATGTGTTGCCAGCCAGCCCCATGAGCTGGAATGCAAGGAGAAATGAAAAATTAAAGACTAATAGATATCCCCCCCTACAAGCACAGGCAGATGTGACTGAGAAACTCCCAACTTGAACCACTTGTGCACATCATGGTGGGGACATGGGAACATCTCCCACTGTGGTAGTCAGCCTCCACAATGGCCCCGCCGATTCTCCCCTCCAGACTTCCATGCCTCTGTGCGCTCCACTTTCACATTGCATAGAACTGACCTGTAAAGCCAATGGGACATTGAGGAAGGGACAACACATGATACCCAAGCCTGTCATAAAAAAAACATTGCAGTTTCAACCTCACTCTCTCTGGATCACTGACTCTGGGGGAAGCCAGTAGCACGCTGCCTACGTTGTGACTGTTGGGATGACAGAAAGGAAAGGAGTGTATGTAGGGGGGAGGGGGAGGGCTGAGCCAGGGGTATTGTAACTCTCCCCAAATAAATGTCCAAGGGTGGGGTCAGCAGTTCTGCTCCATAGGGTTGAGATGGGGAGACCCCAGAAAAATGCCATTTGTAGTCCCTCCCTTCCCACCCTCATGATTCCTCAAGAATTTAATCCTGGGGGCTGGGATTGTAGCTCAGCGGTAGAGCGCTTGCCTCGCATGCATGAAGCCCTGGGTTCGATCCTCAGCACCACATACAAAGCAATAAAATAAAGACATTGTGTCCATCTACAACTAAAAAAAAAATATTAAAAAAAAAAAAAGGAATTTAATCCTGGAGAGAAATTATTAAGGCTGAGTCAATGGCCTGGACAGACTATATGAAGGAAGCTTCCCCCTCCCCACATTACTCCCTCAGCAGCCTCTATGGGGCAGGGGGATGTGAAGGGAACCTCTTGTCTGTTATCATCCATTGGCACCTGCGCTCTAGAGATAACATGCTTAATTCAAGAAAACACAGGTCAGATTTGGGGTTCATAATGGGGGACAGGGTTCTCTGGGGAACAGGAGGAAGCTCTGGGGCCTGCTAGGAGGAGGGGATCCTGGAGAGGTGTAAGGGGCCAGAGACAAGCTTCAGCTTCTGCTGCTTTCCCCTGAGGTTCTGTGCAGGCCTGCTCCCTGGGTGGAAGGGTTGCTCATTATTCCCTTATCTCTGGAAGCCAGCGACAGCCTCTCCTCTAAGGCTACCGATCACATGGCATTGTTATCACCTTGTGCCTGTCATCAGCCAGGGCTGCGGGGCTGTTGATTTCTGATGAACAGCACCTGAGCGGCAAAGGGAATCTGTTCATGGCCTTATCTTGGCCTGTGTATTGGCCTTGGGCCGGGCTCCACGTCCCGGTCTCTGTGGGGCCATCACTGAGCCCACAACAGTCCCTGGGGCACCCAGATAAGGCCTGAGCTGTTTGTGCTCTGGGGCTCTGGAGTCAATGGCTGTGGGAGGGACAGTGATGAGGCTGGCATCTCCAATCCAGGCCAACTTCTGTGGGGCACTGTGGCAGCCCTGGCCACACCAAAGGCACAGAGCCTTGTTCGGAGAATGTCCCCACATTCAGCACTCAGCTGTGTGACCTTAAAGGCCTTTCATCTGCCTACAGAGTTTTCTCCTCCAGCTGAACAAAGAGGAGAAAAACAAGTTAGCACCAAGGACAGGGCCTGTAAGGCTTTTCATTGGAGGGAAGGAGGAAAGAGGAAAGAGGGAGGAGGGAGGAGGGAAAGAGGAAATGGGCATGGGAAGGAAAGGAGAAACCATGGTGTGGAAGGGGAGGGAGAGTTTCTCTGAAGGACAATTAATAGTATGATGCTCCTGCATCTCTAATTTCAGCTTGCCCAATAGTTGAAGAAAAAAAACCACTTGGCTAAGAGACAGTGAGGCTAAAGGTCCATCTGACCTTGAATAAGGAAGGACTTGGGGACAATTAGATATTCCACAGGGACAACAATAACACAAACATGTCCTGTCCCATGACCTGTGCTAAGTTCTTTATATGCCACACCTCGTTTGACCCCCTCACTGACCTTGAGAGCAGTGTGATCTTAGCCCCCCTATTACAAATGAGGAAGCAGACTTGAGGGGAGTTTGGTAATTAGCTTGAAGTAACCCTCCCAGCTGATGCAGTGGTGTGACTTTGGGAGGGAGCACATCCCTGCTTAGGTTCCCTCCATCCTGCCACTTCCCTTCCTTCTCCAATCACTCTGAGTGTATGATATCTTTTTGAATGCTTAGTAAAGAGTTGGTGTCTCTTTAAACTTACCAGCTCGTATATATCTGTGTTTGCAAAAGAATAGCCATGGTTTCTATGTTTTAGCTTTAAAAGCTCTTAATCCCTAGACTGAAATCATCCAGGGAATAGTTTAGTTCCATGAAGCAGTGAAGGAACCCCATAGTCACCATGGCTGGTTCCCTGGGAGGGGGCCCTCAAACACATGTAGATGGACCTTCCATGTTTTCAAATATAAGGTTGTCTCAGGTTGTCCAGGAGCATTTGGCTGTTGCCAAGGTGAAGAAAATAAATCAAAAAGTAGCATACATTCAAGGTCAAGCTCCAGTTTTGCTATCAACTTGCAATGACCTGGTGGAATCTCTCTGCCCTCTAGGCCATATCATGAAGTAACGAAGGTCCCACTATTTCAAACTGACAGATAATTCACATACAATATCAATAAGAATGAGTTTTCAGGGCTGGAGATATAGCTCAGTTGGTAGAGTGCTTGACTTGCATATACAAGGTCCTGGGTTCAATCCCCAGCATCCACAAAAAAATAAGTGGGTTTTCTTCATCTATTTTTCTTTGGAAATTCAAGAATGGCTTCACTGCTTTGTAACCTAGCACCTTCTAGGTGCCTGAGCCCGTGTTCCATACTGAGTATTATATTAGAGAAGGAAATGACAGAGCATCAGCTACTGGGTAGCTTAACTTTAGGCAAGAAGATGGTAGGTGGACAGAAGACAGAGGAAATTTCAGTAGCCTTAAAAATTTAGAATTGCCGCATGTTCTAACTCTTTGGAGAAGTTCAGAGATCCTTCCTAATACCCCACACACATTGCATATTCAGGGATAGTAATTTACAAGCCACAGAACAGAGAGGTGTAACTTTTGACAGAAGAACACAGATGTTCTCATGACTCTCTGATAGGCACTCTTGGGGACTCTCCTCTGCCCTTTGGATGGTTTCTTTCTTGGAATATCATGAGGCTGGAGCCCAGAGCCCACTTAGCTCAAAAGAGAAAACAGTTAGTATGGCTTAGTGAGTGTAATTGTGGTCCAGAGTTGAGGGGGACCTAGCAGATCTGACTTAGAGTGTGAGCTAGAGGCTGTACAGAGATATTTTCAAAAGAGAATCAATTCATAGATAGTGTGTACGTGAGAGTAAGGCTTTGCAGACAAAGAGATATGCAGGTTCAAATTCGGGATCAATGACTGGTTACTTGGTCTTAGGCAAGTTGTTTCAGCATCTTCATCTGTCTGTGAGAGATAAGTTTGAGAGATTTCTTTAACTTTGAGTTAACAGGTCAAGGAGGCCATTAAACATACAAAGCTAGACCTCAGAAGAGAGGATGGGACTGGGAAATATGTATAGGAACCATTGTCTATAGATAAAACTGTAAACCATGGGTATGGATGTGTTTTGGTGGGGCAGGGGGTTGGGAAAAGAGATGTGTTACTTTGGAGAAGTTGCTTATTTTGTGTCCTTATCCACAAAATGGAGATGATAATGTCTAGCTTATTGTTGAGAAGATTGGACTGAAATAACTTGTACCTAAATACTTAAGGCATGGAAAATTATCGATAAAGGAATTAAGCCTTACCCAGAACTTCAAGGCATGCGTAATCCACCTCTTTTAGAGATAATGACACTTTGGCTCACAGAGTCTAAGATCTCATGGCTGGCAAGCAGCACTTCATTCTCTACAAGCAAACTTAATGCCTCCTGCTTCTACCCTTATTGAACACCATAAAGACATCTTTTCTAAAACACAGGTATGTTGCATAAGTCTGGGACAAGACTGGAAGGAGACTCTGGGCTCAGAAGAAGTCATGATTGGGTGGAAACTACCCTATCAGTAGGATGCATTCCCAGGATCGCCTCTATGTTTTGAGCACATGTAGTTCCCCATCTCACGAGTCAGAATGCCTTCTGGGTAGTCAATGTTTTTAGTGATTCCAGCTCCTCCCATTTTCAGAAGCCAACAAAGCAAAGTCTGCACAACACATGACTTAAAGCTGGTCTCATTTGCCTCTTCAGACAAGCCAGTGAGGCAGAAAATGTAGATAATAAAGAGAGTTAATGACAGGCTTCCCCAGCTGCCTGAGCTGGCTGCCCTTGGGGAAAAGGAGTCAATAAGCTCTCATACTGGATTCTCGATTTCTCCATCTTCTCACTGCTGCATGGCTCCCTTGCTTGCCTGGCTTGCTGCATGGGACATTGATTGCAGAATCCCATGCAGCAAAATGACACCACAAGGCTCTGAGGCACCTCTGGGTCAATGTTGGGAGGTATAGGGGCCAGAAAGCTTGGTTCTTTTACAAAGATTGCACAAATTTATCAGATTCCCCCAAAAGGAATTTCCTCAGGAATCTCATGGAGATGACATATTTTTAAGGAGGATCCTATTTTGGAACTCATGATTAATAACATCATGAATAATAGCTAACACTGAAGGGGGATTATAGTGTGTCAATCATTATACCAACTGTATTACATACAGTCCCTCATTTAGTCCTTACAAGGCCTTTCAATGATGGCACTATTAGCATTCCCATTTTACAGATGAGGAGACTGAACTCACAGAAGTTATTATTTTCCTAAGGTCAGACAACTTGGTAAATTTGGATCTCAAAGCAAGGCCAGTATTACTCCAAAATCTAGGCTGGATTGTCCCCTTCCTTACACTTTGTTATGTAAGACAGTCCAGTTCATTAATTTTTTTAAAAAAATTAGCCAGTCTGGTAAGGACACTCTCAGAGCCAGGTGTCTGTAACTTTCTTTGTTGGAGGAACTATTCCTAGAAGCAACAAAATCTTGGGCTGTATGTTCTCTTAATACTGGCTGAGATACATGGGTGACAGTCTCAGGAGGCTGAGGCAGAAGGATCACAAGTCCAAGGCCAGCCTCAGCAACTTAGTGAGACTGTGTCTCAAAATAAAAAGGGGGCTGAGGATGTAGCTCAGTGGCAGCGTGCTCCCGGGCTCAATGTCCAGTATTCATTTTAAAAAGATTCACAGTGAGATTCACTGCAACATCACAAGAATAAGTTCCAGTGGTTCTGGGCTGACATTCAATTTTTCAGAGCCCCATGTAGTATCATAGATAGCAAATGATTACTAACTTCTGTGAATTGAATGAATAAATGAAACTGTAGTATATCACCTAGGTAGTATGTTTGTCATTGGCCAGAAATGAACCTATGAAGGAGGCCAAGGTTGACTGGAGAGGACTTCAGACAAAGCATTCACCTTTCTCTACGCACTGCGGATACATTCAAGAACTTCTCTGCCCCCGCCGTCAGCACCCTGGACAGCTCAACCGCAATTATTGGAGTCTCTGAGGAAACCTAACTAAACACAAAGGCATTTTTACATTATCTTTTCTCCACTTCATTATTTAAACAAGTGCCTCCTGTTCATACACAAACCTTTCTCTTTGCACTCTTAAACCGCCCTCTCAGATTGTTTGCCTCATGGTCTGCAATTCCCCAGCAAGACGGCTAGCTTCAGAAATGCCAATTTTAATTAAAAGTGCAATTTTCAAAGCCACCCAAAGCTCAGATAGGATATGGCATGCTTACTGCCCTGTGATCTTTCTGGCTGCTTTGTTGATTAAAATAGGTGCTGCTTTAAGTGCTTTGTCAAATCTTCACAAAAAAAAGAGGAGAAATTGACATTTACACCTTTATACTGGCAAGAAAGTGATATATTAGATTCACCCCTGTTGCTACAAATGCTTGATTGTGGCTTAAGGGTGGCATTAGGCCAAAAGGTCCCCAGTGACAGCTCTGTTTCAGTGCTTCAGCCTTACGGGCTCTTTCTCCAGCTGCTCGTGGGAGTCACCATACTGTTTCCCATTGACTTCCCCATCACTATCTTTCGTGCCTCTGCCAGGGCTTTGAGCTTCTAGGGTAATAGTGCTCTAATTTTAGCGAATACAAGAAAAACCTTTAAAAGCTCTCTTAAAATGCAGATTTATTGTTCCTACTTCAAGAGATTCTGACTCAACAAATTTAGAGTATACTCCAAGAAAATTTAGGAATTCCCAGAAAACAAATTACAAGGGTCTAAGCTATACAGTGGTCCAGGAAGAAACTCTGCACAGGGTTCCTATAATTATAGCCTTGCCCAGATCTGACACTTGCATTCTGGTGTCCTTGAGCAACTCGTTTCCCCTCTATGTTACCATTTCTCTATTATAAACAAAGAATCATGCAATAGACAACAGGCCAATGCTCTTAATATGCAATGATTTTGCCTGGTGTGGTGGTGCACACCTGTAATCTCAGTGATGTAGGAGGCTGAGGCAGGAGGATCACAAGTTAAAGGTCAGCCTCAGAAATTTAGCAGTACTCTCAGCAATTCAGCAAGATCCTGTCTCAAAATTTAAAAATATAAAGAGCTGGGATATAGCTCAGTGGTAAAGCATCCCTGGGTTCAATTTCCAGTACCAAAAAATTTTCTGCAAACCAATAATTAAAAGATAAACCACCTGATATGATGACAGGTAAGTAACATAAATGGGCACTCCTTGAGAAGATAATCAAATATAATAGTGATCATATGTATGAAAATTAAAGTAACAAGAAGATTTTGGTGTTTTTCTCATTTTTTTCCCTTGCTCATTTTCCCATAACGTGGAGGGAGGGAAACTTGTGAACTGATAGCAATTAGTGTTGAAAGAGTATGGAGAAATAAGAATTCCCCACATCATTGGTGAAAGTGTGAATGACTGCAATATTTTGAGAGAGTAATCTGTGAGTTTTATTAAAACAAAAAGTGCATTCTTTCATGCAGCAAGTTGGCTTTGGGAATCTATTCCACAGAAAGAAATGCATCTGTGTATGTGAATACAAACAATGGACATTTATTGAACATTATTTGTAGTGGCAAAAATCCTGAGAAGAAACTTAAAAATCTATCAAGGGACTGGTTGAGTAAATTCTGTTAATCCAAACTGAGAAATATTCCACAAATATTGAAAAGAAAAACTGTTAGATCTGGAAGGGCTGATCTTGAATGATATTTATGATATATTATAATGTGAAAATGTCAAATAATAGAGTGATGCATATACTGTGATCCCATTTTTAAAAAGAAAAAGGAAGCCGGGCGTGGTGGTTCAAGCCTGTAATCCCAGCACTTAGGGAGGCTGAGACAGGAGAATCGCGAGTTCAAAGCCAGCTTCTGCAACAGCAAGGTGCTAAGCAACTCAGTGAGACCCTGTCTCTACATAAAACACAAAATAGGGCTGGGGATGTGGCCCAGTGGTCGAGTACCCCTGAGTTCAATCCCCAGTACCAAAAGAAAAAAGAAGAAAGATACAGCAGGTTGTGTTTATATATGTGTGTATGAGCTTGGCATGATGTGTACAAGAAAATACACTGGTATTACTAGCTGGTATATTACCACCAGTATTACTAGCTGGTAATACTGGTTTCTTTGTAAGATGAGATTATAGGGGAACAAGAAATGACATTGCTTTCTTTATTCATTTCCACAGTATATGACTTGTTCCAAAAGAATGCCTTACTATTACAAGTGAACAATCACAAAGTTGATGTAAGACCTAATCAAGGCTAGGTATAATCCCAGCTACTCAGGAGACTGAGACAGGAGGATCACAAGTTTGAGGCCAGCCTGAGCAATATAGTAAAACCCTGTCTTAAAATAAAATACAAAGGACTGGGGATGTAGCTCAGTGGTAGGGTACTTGCCTAGCATGTACAAAACCTTGGATTCAATCCCCTGTAAACACACACACACACACAATCAATCAAGAACCAAGAAATATTAAGACTGAATTCAATGTATCACTTAGATCCCTTTTAGCTCCAACTATCTTGGGACACTAATATTCCTTCTAGTGTATCCCCGCAGATCCCATATGGGAGAGGCACAGGCCTTTGAATCTGGATTTCATGACCACATTGCACCTCCAGATCCTCACCTAACCTGGGGACTTGTAGGTGAAAAGACATGGCCATGTCCAACCTCTCCTCAGGTTCTCCCCAAGCATTGCCTGGCTTCTTGCGAACCCTGTGAAATTCACACTCAGGCCCAGTTGGGATTCTCTGGGGACTAAGCCATGTTATATCTCATGGAGATCATTTAAAGGGAGTCCAGAAGACTTCATGTCCCAGGCAGCCTCTGCCATTGTGAGAATTGCCCACGTGCACACGACCAGGCAGTGTGCTGGCTCCAGGAGGTTCCCTGAGAGTCGCTTCCCATCCCCTGGTTGGTGTGCCCGTCTTCTCATGGTCACGTAAAGTAGAAACCCATGGACTGAAGCTACAGTGATGCTTCCTTTTTCAAATCCCTCTCTTTAAAAAAATGAAATGTATCACAAATTTAGAAAAATTTTAAAGGATGTAAATGCACATAGTTCATCAATAATCCTGAAATAGGGCAGGGGTTGTGGCTCAGTGGTAGAGCACTTGCCTAGCATGTGTGAGGCCCTGGGTTCAATTCGTAGCACCACCTATAGATAAATGAATTAAATAAAGGTCCATCAACAACTAAAAAAAATTTTTTTAAATCCTGAAATAGACACTTGTATGACTACCACTCCAGTCAATTAATAGAACATTGCCTACAACTCCCTACAAAATCCAATCCAGCTGTGTCCTCTTTCTTCCCCCAGAAGAAACACTGTTCTATCTATGGTCAACCATTTCCCCACTTTTAAAAATAGGTTTACCACCTGTGTACACATCCCCAAACAACATTTTACTTTGCCTGCCTGCCTTGAATGTAGCAGATGGACTCATGGTGTGTGTGTGTGTGTGTGTGTGTTAGTATCAATACAAGGAAGACTTATCCATGTTGCTATGTGTGGCCTGGTTCATTCATTTTCACTGCTCTCTAGTACTCCATCATGTAGTTACATCACAATGCATCACCCTAGCCTTAATAGGTATTTGGGTTGTTTGCAGTTGTTAGCTATTACAAACCATGCAGCTATGATCGTTACATGTATGTCTCCTAATGTTGCATACACAACTATCTCTAAAAAGAAATGGAATTTCTGGGTCACAGGGCTTGCATATCTCCAACTTTACTCCACAATATCCAACTGTTTTCTAACATGGCTCTATTAATTTACAGTCCCACAAGCAGTGAATGAGAATTCTTTGTATTCCAACATTTCACCATAATTTTATGGATGGTTTTTCTTTCTTGGAGTCTGAAAATGTTGATGCTTTTTCCTAGAGAATTTCCTTTCCTTGTTTTCTTCTTTATCTTGCTAGCTCTAGATTTTCATTCAGGGCACTTCCTCCTGGAAGCCTTCGGTAAGTTCATTATTATGGGCCATTTGCTGCCCCTCGGCTCCCATAGCACCCCCCCACACACACTGCTGCCTCCATGGCAGGTATCACGCTGCACTGTTACTACTGTTTACTTCCATATCTTGCCCCCACCCCACTGCAGGATCCCTAGAGGAAGGGAGTGTATCTAGTGCAGTCTGACTCACAGTAGGTGCTCAGTCAACAACTGTTGAATAAACAGGTGAAATCCATTTCTCCCTCCAACCGATGGCTCCTCAACCATTGGGAGGCCAGGTGAGTATTAAGGCTTTGCAGAGAATTGTTGCCAAAACAACAAATAATAACTCTGGGGAAATTAATTGTTAGATCTGGCTCTTTCATTAGTAGCTCATCAAAGGACTGTGAGCCCCCAGGGGGACTCTTAAAAATAAGTAACCGATCAGCATGGGACGAAGGGCATCCTCTTCCCAGCCCCCTACCAACACAACAACACACAAACAGATGCACCTCCTGTGAATTGCTGGGCCTGGCCATTTAACACAGTTATTACCAACTCCCACTTAGTGAATTATGAGCAAGAGCCTTGAGAGAGCTTTCAAAGATCTTCAAATGGATGTTTAAAAGCCTGCAGTTGCTCAGACAGGCTAAGCTAATGGCATTTATTACTTGGAGGATAGGGTATTTGCATAAAGCTGAATTTTTATTATAATGGTCAGATGGGGAGGGTGGAAGGGGAAGGGAGGGTAAGGGCGCAAGTGTTCTACTTTGACTCAACTTAGAAGATGTTGTCACACCCCTCATCCCCACCATAGGGCTGCTTCTCTCTTATGCCAGTATAAACACCAAGCCTAGGGTAGGGGTTGAGCAGGAGGAGGGCCCAGGTACAGAGAATGGCACTAGGTTTCTGTGGAGCAGGAGACTCAGCACCCTGGACAGCTCACAGTAGCTCCCATTGATCTGCTGGTAGCAGAACTCTCAGGTCTTATTCTTACTAGGGTCTTCCCACTGAAGACTTAGGGGAGGTCCTTCACTTTTCCAAGCTATAGTCTGAAATGCAGAAAATCAAGGAATCCAACCTCTTCTGGCTTAACCAGTGGTTCTAGTGGTCTCGGCACAATGAAATTGAATTGAAGCCAGTTGTTACTGGCCTCTGGGAGTTTGTACTAGTTGTCTATTGCTGCATAACAAACCATTCATGAAACTTAGGGGCTTAAAACAATAATGACTTATTATTTCTCATGATTCTGTAGATGGACTAGGTAATTCTTACCTGGAGAACTCTTGCAACAGCAATTGGCTGCCAGATTGGTTGGGGCTGGAGGGTCAGGTGGTGAGTGTGTATTTAATAGAGGAGTAATGGAAGAAATAAGTCTGGAATATGGATGTGTGTTTCCATCCATATTGGGGGTGGGCAGGTGGGCAGCACTGAAAAGAACACTTGAGGAAGAGGAAGCAGCATGAGAGCAAAGATATGAAACAAGGAGATGTTTGGGAGCCATAGAGATTGGCAAGTGGTCCTGACATCAGATCACAAGAGAGAGTTGGTGGGGGGGGGGGTAGATTTCAGATGATTCTGGAGGAGGTAAGTAGGATATTGGTTACCAAGCCAAAAAAAAAATGGCATTATCCTATAGGTGTGGAGGAGACCCAGAGTGATAAATATCATTTACATGCATTATTTTTTTTAAATATTTATTTTTTAGTTGTAGGTGGACAGAATATCTTTATTTTATTTTTATGTGGTGCTGAGGATCAAATCCAGTGCCTTATGCATGCTAGGCGAGCACGCTACCACTGCGCCATAACCCCAGCCCCATTTACATGCATTATTACTATATACTAGGCACAATGCTGAACATTGGAGATTCAGTATTATCTCTTTCATTCTTACCATTGTCATTGTACACATGAAAAATATTGAAGCTTACTCAAGGTCACATAGCTAGTAAGTGGCAGAGATGTGATTCAAAGTCCATGTAATCTGGCTTCAAAATTAGTTGTTTTACTTATTATACCCCATAGTCCTTTGGAGGGGGACAGCATACATATCTGATGGTACACACATATGCAGAGGCACACATAAATGTGTATGCAGAGCCTAAAATACCTGTGTACACACAGGCACATCCATAACAGGACACACAGATTCACGTACACACACAAGTGCACAGAGCCCACCAATGTAGGTGGGCTTGGAGACACATGCCTAATGACATACCTGATAGCAGCTGCTCACCCTGGGGGACTCCAAGCTGAAGTCCCTTCCTGGAAAGAGCAGGAAGGAGATTACTGGAGAGGAGATGAGGAAGGGTGCCAAGGCAGTGGGCACATAGGAGTCAGTAACATGCTATCCTAGACCTGGTAGCTCTGGCCAGTGTGACTGCTTTAGGAGACACAGTAGGCTTCCTTCAGCCATAGTTGTCCATTACACCATTGGTTGGGAGGTTCCAGAAACCTGGTCTCTTGGAGATTCCAGCTCTTACAACAAAACAGTTGGCTTGACAGGTGGAGGAACTTAAAAAGGTTCTCTCAGGACAAGGAGCACTTGTGCAAACCTATTTAATACCCGCCAAATCAGCTACATTAACATATCACTTTTTTCTCTAAGTGAAATCCCATCCAGCCGGCCAAGGAAATGAGTCAAAATGAAGCCTCTTTGTCCTCCTCTACCAGGGCAGTTAATGGAAGATCACATCACGGGGCTTTACTCAGAGAAGGTCACATGGGGAGCTGATGAAATGCTCTTGTACAACCTCACATCATCCCTGAAGCCAGGTACTTCTGAGGCCCAAATGCCAAATACAGGCACAGAGACTCTTGTTGAGGACCTTTGCTGGGTCTGCCTTTGCCATGGGGCACCTTCTCTACCTGGCCAAGGTAGACAGCTGGTTTTGATGCCCAGCCCTATTCACTCTGTTTGCTCTTTCATCCATCAAATGTTTCTGGGGTACCCCAGATGGGACAGACACTGGACTTACAATGATAAACAGCTGGATCGTGAGAGAGGTTCCAGGACAGGCAGTGGATGCTCCCAGAGTAACCTCAGCATGGCAATCAATGCCTCTCTCCCCTCTTCCCTCAGAGGGAGAAATGGAGGCATTAAAACCAGTTCCCAGGGCTGGGATTGTAGCTCAGTGGTAGAGCGCTTGCCTCGCACGTGTGAGGCCCTGGGTTCGATCCTCAGCACCACATACAAAGCAATAAAATAAAGACATTTTGTCCATCTACAACTAAAAAAATATTTTAAAAAAACAGTTCCCATTTTTTGTTGCACCCTGTTGGGCTTGAGCTGATAGCCTTGAGCTGGACCCAAGCCTTGCAGAGCCTTATGCGTGAAAGTGAATTTTATGCCCTCCCAGGCACCACTCCCCAGAGGTTGGGCAAACAACCACCTGATGGGGATCACAGCAGAGTCCCCTCACCATTCCTCTAAGGGAGGCCCAGACCCTTTCTATACGGACAGGCTTCTAGGTGGTCTTCCTAGTATCCCACAGTTCTAGAAGTGGGATTCTATGCAGATCATCACACATACCCCAACAACTCTTATAATAGCTTCCTGGAGAACAATCAGTTAAAAAGAAGAGACCGTTGAAAGATGTCTTCCTTTATCAGCCTGATTCTCCAACACAAACTGATCAACTTCAGCAGACTTAATTCAAATGAAATGCACGTTCTCAGTGCTATAAAGATGACTTTATCACAGTCGAGAAGAGAATGATTAAAAGAAATGAATATGTGGGTGATTGAATACAGGATGTCCAGTGACAGGGGATGGAGGACGCAGATTGATATCTCCATTCAACCTCGGCTGGGTTGATGATGCTCCCAGGGGCTGCCCCCTCACCAGGCAGAGGCAGGATGGCCATGGGCAAAAGTGCTCTAACCACACCTGGTAGCCACCACCCGACACAGACAGTGGTCAGCCCGGGGTGCCCTGCTCACACTTGGGCTCCTGCTGTGGTCAGTGCAAAGGAAATACAGAAATGGGACCTGGTGCCAGCCTGTCAGGTTTGTTGGGTGGCTGCTGCCCCATGGAATGGCTGTGTTGCCGTAGGTGAGCTGGTTAACCTCACTGTGCCTCACTTTCTCCATTTGGAAAATGGGGGTAATGATAATAGTGGGAACCTCCCTGACTTTGCTGCAAAGGTTAAATCTTGGAACACACATGAAATAGAGTGATGGTCCCATTGCAAAGGCCAGAGTAGGTTGACCTGGTGCCAGCCTCTCTTTTCTCTTTGACCTTTGCTGCCTTTTGGGAGCCTGGCTAGGACAACATGGGGCCTCTGACCCTTGGGGAGGAATCATGTTAGCTAGCAGGAGCATTGCAGTGAGTGTAAGCATGCCTTTGACCTTCTCCAACAAGCCATAGCTGTGACTTGGTAGTAGTGCAGTCTTGAAGCCAACTTCTTGGGTTTATATACTGGCCCTGCCACTTAGTGGCTGTGTGGATTTGGATATATTATTCTATCTCTCCGGGCCTCAGTTTCCTTACCTATGTAATGGGGCCACAGTAATCCTTCCATCATAGGGCTGATGTGAGGACTCAGTGAGGTAACCCTGGGGAGGAGGACTCAACAAACACTGGCTATTACCTTGATGGCATCTCTTCTCATGATCTGACTATATATTTCACCTACTGGGTTTTAAATAACCACTCACTGGTGCATTTATTGAATACATTGCTATTAAGTGCTGAGCCCAGGATGCAAGTGCCTAGTGCCTATACTGCCTTATTCATTCATTCATTCATTCATTCATTCATTCATTCATATGATGGACACTAGGCAATGCTGCTCCAG
The DNA here is from genome assembly GCA_004024805.1 of Geosciurus inauris. NCBI lineage: Eukaryota > Metazoa > Chordata > Mammalia > Rodentia > Sciuridae > Geosciurus > Geosciurus inauris. The sequence goes on from PVHX01001645.1 coordinate 184,678, forward strand.
TTCCCAGATACTCCAAAGAATAGAACAAAGCTCCTGTTCTCAAGGAGGCACAGTCTAGCTGGGGAGACAGACAAGAAACCAACAGACAAGTTCCAAATACAGCTTTGGTGGTCAGTAGAGTGAAGAAATGGTGGACAGGGTAAGGAATGGAGGACAATCTTACAAAAGTGGTCAGTCAAGGCCTCTCAGAGAAGACTGGGGTTAGGGGCTCTGAGGAAATGGGGGGGGGGGCGTGAAAGAAAGTGCCCCAGCAGGAACCCAGCAACTCCCTCCTTCCCTGCTCCTCAAGAGTGACTGCCATCCACAAGGCCATGAAGTCACAATCCTGAGCTTGTCTTCAACTCATTTCCCTGCCTCACCCCTAAACCTCCCCAGCCAGTCCCGTAGGTCTTCCTAAATAGTTCTCTGAGTCATCTCTCTGTCCTGCAGACCCATCCCACCTAGGTCATCATCCTCTCCCACCTGAACTACAGAAGTGGCCTCCTGTCTGGTCCCCTGGTCTCCCGTTTCACCCTCGCCCATCCTAAAGGCAGAGGGATTTTCTAGAACACAAATGTGACCCAAAGCCCCTACCCATCCCCACCCCCAGTCTCCCTGCGGACCTGGACCGGGCTGACCCCAGGTAAAGTGCCAAGTGCTTTGCCCAGAGCTCCGCCCCTCGCCCACCCTGCCCCGTCTCCATCCTTGGCTGTGAGATTCTCCTCCTCCTCGGGGAGGCCTTTCTGGATCCCACAGGCTGGATTTGGGGGATACCCTGAGAATCCTCCTCAGATCTTAAATAGGTGCCGGCACCCAGCGAAGGAACCAATGGAGCGGGTGACCTCTGGCCTGGGAGTCACATTGGGCACAACGCAACTTTATAAACTCTCTTCTCACCCCTCACCCTGGGCAGGGAAAGGGACTGAGGCAGAGAGCCGCGACAGTTCGTTTCCCTAGCTGGGCACAGGAGGGACTGAGAACAAAAGCGCGGCGCTGGGCCGCAGCTGGAGCGCAGCGCGGGCGGGTCTTCCCCGCGACCTCGCGCGCACTGCGCCTGCGCGGCGGGCTCCCAGCGGCCCAGCGGCCGCTGCAAACCCCCTCCCCCGGGATGCGGGTCCCTGCGGGAAGGAGGGTGCTGGCTGGTCCAAGGGCCCTGTGGGCGGGCGGGTGCTGGCCGGGCTGCGGGTCCTCGTGGGAGCCTTCGGGGGCGATGCCTGGAGAAGGCGCCCGAAGCCCGCGTCCGTCGAGACCGGCTGCGCGGCGTTCGCTCGCGGTAATCAGGACGACGAGGAAAAGCCCCGCTTTGCATTTGCCCGCCCGCTCGGAGCGGAGCCGAAAATTGTTGATTGCCAAGAAAAAAAAGTGCAGCGATTAAACAATGGCGGGACCGGCAGGACGCCGACCGCGCCACTGGCGCCTCCTCCCTGCCCCCGCTCGGCGGGGAAAGCCGAGAGCGAGACTGCTGAGGACTACGTCCCTGCCTGGAAGCTGGGGGACCGACCCCTGTGTTGGACCCTGAAGCTCTAGAACATCATGTCCCTCTTGGTACCCATGGGCTCTAATACCTTGGCAGATTGGGCCCAACTTGGAACATTTCTGGACATAGAGAGTGCCCCATGATACTGGGTTGAACCATTCTTTCTGACTACCAGGGTGGACGAAAACCCTGACTCCTCACCGCGGTTTGTAAAACCCTATGTGAGTGGTCTCAGCCCACGACCCCAGCAGCCTCCCTGCCAGGGGGACTCAATAACTGCCCCACACATCCATTGTCCTCCTTTCTGTTCCTCTGACAAGCCAGTCCCTTCCCTGTTTCCCTCTGCCTGGGAAGTGTTGACCGACTCTGCATCTGGCCCTTTCTAGGTTCTCAGTTTAAATTCCTCCTCCAGAGGCCCTCCCGGACCAGCAGACCACAGTACAATTCCCTCCCCTTCGGTATTCTCTGCGATATCACCCCACTCCTTCCCTTCTCTCTCCAAGCATGCAATGCAAGTCTTCCAAAGAGCAGAGGCCTCCTGCTTCTTGTCCACCTCTTCCCTAAGTCCCCAGCTGAGTGCCTGGCAAGTCTTAGGTTCCTACCCCTGCAGAGAGAATGTCCCGGTAGCCTGACAGGATTTACATAGTGAAAGCCAGGACAGAGCACTGAATTGTGCAAGGGATTTAAAATCCTAGTCTAGAAGTGGTGTATCAGGTGAGATCAGGAAGGACTGATTTCACAAACTTGAAGGTCATCATAATGGAGATTGCCTACTGAACACTCAGTCTGTGCCATGCGGGGCTGGGCACTGTAAGCACTAGTTCGTTTGATCCTATTAACCTCTGTTTTTCCGTTCTTTTCACCATTGTCCTGTGTTGTGTCTTCCACCTGGAGGGAATGTTAAGCTGTTTGCATCCCACAGGGAGACACTGGCAGCCCGGGCTGTGGGGAAGTAGAGAGATGCAGGGAATGCTGAGGTATGTGGTCCCTTGGGGCCCAGTTTTGGAAACCAGTAAATTCAAGGCCAGACATCCCTCATTACAGTCTGTATGACCTTAGGAAAGTTGCTTGGCCTTCCTGAGCCCCAGTTTTCCCATATATGAATAGGGCTAGGCTGGGTGCCGTGGAGCAGGCCTGTAATCCCAGCACTTAGGGAGGATGAGACAGGAGAATGGCGAGTTCAAAGCCAGCCTCAGCAACCGCGATGCGCTAAGCAACTCAGTGAGACCCTGTGTCTACACAAAACACAAAGTAGGCCTGGGGATGTGGCTCAGTGGTCGAGTGCCCCTGAGTTCAATCCCTGGTGCCAAAATAAATGAATGAATGAATAAATGGGGCTAGCCTACAACTCTCCCCTCCTGGACTTTGTCAGCTTCAAGGGGAAACTAAAAGCAAAAACAGCACATTGTCCCTGGTCTATGTGACACTGACTGGCCTAAGAACATCTTGCTGACAATCATTGCAGAAACTCCCTCCCTAAGCTGCAGTTTAGAGGTCACACAAGCAAGTCAACAGAGACACCTGCTAAGTAATAAAAGCAAACACTGGCATAGCCTTACTACGTCTTAGTGCTATTGTAGGTGCTTTCCATACCACTCTACAGAAGCCTGGCTCACACTACACGACAACTGTATAGGAACGACATTATCATCATTCTCATTTTGCAGAGTGGGAAACTGAAGCACAGAGAGGTTAATTAACTGGCCTAAGGTCACACTGCAGGCATAGCAGAACTGGATTCAAACCCATGCAGATGGGCTTCATCATCGGTGCCCTTTAACCACTACTCTGCTGCATCTCAAATGTTAGTGTTCACATTTTTTAATAAATATATATTTTTATTTTGTGACAGGGCCTTGGGTAATTGCAGAGGTGAACTTGCGATTCTCCTTCTTCAGCCTCCCTCGTTGCTGGGATTATAGGCTTGTGCCACCTGGCCTGACTTTGTGTTCACACTTTTAAGGGACAAACTAGATGACACAACAGTTGCAGCCCAGTCGAGTAAATCCCCTCTCTTAATTGGGGTCTGGTTGTTTTATAATAAAAAATCTGTGAACTAGGAGAAAGTTGACTGCCTAGGCAAGGTCTTATCTCCTGCCTGCTCCTGGGTGAAACTGTTCTGGCCAGGAAAGGCTAAGTGTAAGGATTGATGTGCTGGAGCAGGAGGAACCCAGAGTGCAGAGTCCAGGGCGCCCAGAACACTAACCCCAGCTCTGCCACAGATTTGCATATCCTCACCCTCCCTGGCTCTTCAGACAAAACAAGGTCAATCATAATTGCTGTCATTACAGTGTGCGCAGGAACAGAGCAGGGCATTCCATGTGCACAATAAGTCTTTGAAGCTTTCATCATCACCTTCACCTTGGGGATGGAGAAACTGAGGCTCAGAAATGTGAAGTTGCTTCTCCAGAGAGTGGGCAGGGGTGGGTCCCCAGGCCTGGGGAGGGATGCCAACCACAGGTCTCTAGGCAGGGAAGGGGCTGTGGAGAGGCGAGGCCCACTGGTCTCCTTCACAGCTATGAATAGTTAAAAGGCAATTACCATGCTAATTTGCAGCGCTGAGGGCTACAGCTGTGGAGCAATGAGCTAAAAGGCACTGCTAGCCAGGGGCCTGCAGGGAAGGTCCCCTCTCCTAGGCCAGGGCTGAGTTGCAGCAGACATACTGGCTCCTTGTGCCCAAAATGAAGCAGTCCCTGGTCTTATACAAGGCTTAGTTCTGCCAAGTCCTTTCTCAGTGAAAGGAAATATAACCAAGGACAGCGAAGATGCTCGCCCTGATGCAATAACAACAAAATGTGCTTCCTCCATTGGAGCCTGGCTGCCTGAGGCTTCCCAGCCATATGGCTTTGGGCAATGTGTTTTGTTTCCTGTGCCTAAGTTCCTCTTCTGTAAAATGGGATAAAAACAAGAGTGCCCATTTCCTAGAGCAGTTGTCAGGTTTAAATGACACAGGGCTGGTAAAGCCCTTGGCTCTCACACAGTGAGTGCTCAATCAGGGCGAGCTGCTGCTAGAATGGCGGTGACATATGCCAGGGTGCTGGGGACGCCACTCTAAAATTTACAAGGTCCTGGCCTCGGAAGTGGAAGAAGAGACAACTAAGCAGTTGAGTTTGAGCAGTGCTGCCGTGGGGAAGGCCGAGGGGGCTGTGGGCTCTGTGAGGGGGAATGGCTGGCTGGGGAGAGAGTGGCAGGGGAAAGCAGCATGTCCGCCAAGCTCAGGAGCGAGTATCCCCAGAGGAAGCCTGGGATGCAGGGTAGGGGATGCTTCCCGGAGGTTCCATCTTTTAATTTCCAACACAGGCACCTCCGTCAGCGCCGGGCCCACTCATCAACCCACACCTGCAGCTGGTTGTCTGTCTCAAAATCAGGGCTCAGAGCTGAACCATAGGAGTGGTTGATATGACATGCAGCATGGGCACATGAATTGGCTTTGATCGCCCAAGATCGTGTCATGGCGACAGAGGCAGTGATCCATGACAACAGAGTCCTCCAGGGCCAGAGCTGCAGCTCAGTGGTAGAGCACTTGCTTAGCATGCACAAGACCCTGGAGTCGATCCCCAGTACTGAAAAAAAAAAAAAAAGTTCTCAAGTGGGAGAGAGAAACAGGGACAAATAAGCCTCAGGTGAGGCAGAAAGGACCCAAGGAAAAGGGCATCCCTAGCTCCTCCTGTGAGCTCCTCTCAAGGGGTCTCCATGAAGGAGGAGGACTTCGGAGACACTGAGGGGGAACTCTAGACCTGAAACCTCCTGGAATGCTTCCATGTCACACATGGGACCCTCTGTGGCTCCCTCCTCCGGCTCCTCCTAGCTCTATGGCTCTCAAACCTGAATGTGCATCAGAACTTTCTGAAGGACTTGTGAAAATAGAGATTCTGGTCTCACCCCCAGAGAATCTGATTTAGTAGATCTGGGATGGGGCCCAAGAATTTGCCAGGTTGCAAATGCAGCAGGTCTGTAACCACACTTTGAGAACCCAGTTCTAACCAGGTGTGGTTACAGCCACATGCTTGTAACCCCAGCAACTCAGGAGGCTGACACTGGAGGATCGCAAGTTTGAGACCAGCCTCCACAATTCAGCGGGGCTCTAAAGAACTTAGTGAGACTCTGTCTCAAAATAAAAAATAAGGGGCTGGGGCTGTGGCTCAGTGGTAGAGCGCTTGCCTCACATGCGTGAGTCACTGGGTTCGATCCTCAGCACCACATAAAAATAAAATAAATAAATAAAGAGATTGTATCCATCTACAGCTAAAAAAAAATGTTTAAAAATAAATAAATAAATAAAAAATAAGAGGGACTGGGGGCCAGGTGTGGTGGCACACGCCTGTAATCCCAGAGACTCAGGAGGCTGAGGCAGGAAGAGCACCAGTTCAAAGCCAGCCTCAGCAAAAGCGAGGCACTAAGCAACTCAGTGAGACCCTGTATCTAAATAAAATACAAAATAGGGCTGGGGATGTGGCTCAGTAGTTGAGTGCCCCTGAGTTCAATCCCCAATACCCTCCCCCCAAAAAAAAGGACTGGGGATGTAGTTCCGTGGTTAAGTGCCACTCAATTAAATTCCCAGTAGCCAAAAACAAAAACAAAAACCAGTTCCCAGCCTCCTCTCCCCCTGCCCACTCCCTCCCATGCACTGTCTGCACACCTTCCCCTGCTCCATGTCTTTGCCCATCAACAGTTCCCTTCTCCATACTTACCTGGAAAACCACACTCATCCTTTGAAACCGAATTTTGATGCCACTTCTCCCAAGGAGCCTTCTCTGACCCTTCCGGATCTGTCTCTAGATCCTCAGAAAAGTTCGTTCAAAACTCCATTTGTTGGAGCCATGATTCTCAAACTTGAATGTGCTCAAGAATCACCTGCAGGTCTGGTTCAAGTGCAGATGCTGATTGAGAAGGTCTGGGTGAATCTGAGGCTGCATGTCCAGCCAGTTCCCATATGATGCCAACCACAGCTGAGGTCCTCAGCCCACACCTCCTTCAGTCCCAAGTCACTGGAGCACTTCTTGTCCATCCTTGGCGCCTGCCTCAGGTGCTAGGGTGTGCTGGAGCCTCTGCTATGGCTGGAAAGCCAATTATGCTTCTCATCCAAGTGCAGCCATTCAGGAACGTCATGTTGGTGGCCTGAAACAGGACATGATGAGAGTATTGACATCACAGACATCAGCAAATGCTGCAAATCAGACTTCTTTCCTCTGGAATGCAAAGAAATGTCTACCAATACAAGGGTGCCTCCTGACGCCCCCTACCCCCCATGCCCGATCCTCTATGCCCAATCTGTTCTCTTTCCTGAACAGCCAAACTTTCCTTTTCTGGCTGAGAGTCTCCAGGGTTGGGTAGCTGATTTCTCGACTCTGTTAGTATGTTAGATTCACCTGGAGAGTTGTCAAAAACTGCTGTCCAGGCTTCATCCTAGACCCCTTAAATTAGAACAGGAGCCAAAACATCAGTATTGAAACAAAAGAGTTACGTGAAAGTAGATCCTCGGATCACCGTGAGACAATGGGGTTCTGAACTGAACTGACTAGGAAACATCTAAAATAAAACAAAAAAAAAACTAAACTAAAAACAACACCTGCCCCCGCAGGTTGTCCTGATGGGGGTCTCTCTGCTCCAGCCCTGAGAAGCCCTCCGGTAGAGCCTGCCCTTCAGATCCTGCCATATCCAAGAGGCCAAGAGACTGGCTCAGGGGGGCCCAGGTACCAAAAGGTGCTTTTCATCTCGCCTAATCAATCACAATCCTTTTCCAGGAGTTCAGATTCTTTCCCAGTATGGTCCAGGCATCCAGGGGACCTCCATGTCCCCCTGTCTCTGAGCACTTGGTTTCACTCTCCTGTCTCTGGGCCATCTCCCAATACCCCCAACTCCACCAGCAGTTTGGGCTTCAGTTCTCTTGAGTGGCATTTTGATTTGGACCTTAGCACAGAGCTGAGCATCTATCAGGTATTTAAAACATGAATGTTGGGGGGCTGGGATTGTAGCTCAGCGGTAGAGTGCTTGCCTCGCATGCGTGAAGCCCTGGGTTCGATCCTCAGCACCACATACAAAGCAATAAAATAAAGACATTGTGTCCATCTACAACTAAAAAAATATTAAAAAAAAAAAAACATGAATGTTGGTATTTGAGAGTGTAAGGAAGGACAGTACACTCTCCTAGTGTCTCAGTTACCTAGCGTTGAATAACAAGTTCCTCTAAAACTTACTAGCAGAAAAAGAGAGTAGCCCTGAGCTGGGGTGTAGCTCAGAGGCATAGAGCTCACCTGGAACACATGAGGCCCTGAATCCCCACGGTTCTGTGGATCAAGGATTTGGTTAGGGTTCGTCCAGATGCTTCTGCTTCACATGACATCATGTGGCTTCCTCACGAGGGTGGCAAAACCATGCAGACTTTCAGAGCAGCCTCCACATGCAGTGTGGCCTCCTCACATCATGGCGGCTGCGTTCCAAAAAGGGGCACCTCAAGAGATAAAGTTTCTGGTGTCTTAGGGCCCTGTGTCTCAGGCTGAGTTATAGTGCCACTTTTGCAACACTCTACTGGCCAAACAGGTCACAGAGCCAGCCCCAACTTAAGATAAATAGACTCCAGCTCTCCATGGGAGGAATGGCAAAAATTGGCAGCCATGTTCAACCCCCCAAATCTAGGGAGTTTAGGGTTACAGCATTCAGTAGCAATAACTATTTATCTTTTCCTCTTTTACTTCCTTCTTCCTTCCTTCCTTACTTCTTTTCTGGGGATTGAACCGAGGGGTGCCCTACCACTGAACTACATCCTCAGCCCTTTTTTTTTTATTTTGAAGCAGGATCTTGCTAAGTGGCCCAGACTGCGATCCTTCTGCCTCAGCCTCCCAGGTCTCTGGGATTACAGATGTGCACCACAGTACCTGGTTCAATAACTTTCTTAAAGAATGAATAAATCAATTCCTTCGTCAGGACTGGCTGGGGTTCCCCCGGTATGTGCCCTGAAAGCCTGTCAGGACTGTCCAGTGTCCCCTTGAGCAAGCTCCTAACCAGCACTGTGCTGCAGCAGAGGCACGAGGCAAATTCCTGTCCTCAGCCTGGTATGCTGGAGGTGAGGAGGGAGGACTCATGAGGGGGACCTCACTGAGGGGTTGGCAGGGTTCCTGCAAAAGAAACACACTCGGGGGCAGGGAGCCTGGGCTGCCCCAGGCCCATTTCCATCTCATTGATGTAGAATTGGAGAAAATGCTGATTTTTTTTTTTTTTTGAGCACTGGAGACAGAGAGCAATCTGGGTTGCTATGCAACCAGTGCCTGTGCCCAGCTGATAACACCAGAGGAATTAACTGTCCTTGTCCTGCTCAGGCTCTGGAGGAGGGGCTGATGCCGCTTCCCAACACCTCTTGCCTCAGCCCCCTGCCTGAAGAACCTCTGGCCCCACTATGGAGTGGGGAGCCTGGAACCAGGTCCCAGCGCTCTTTCCTTGTGTCACAGAATGCAATCAAAGGGGGCCCTTGCCTCTGGCGAGGAGGGAACTTTGCTACAGGCTGAGGAAGGAGCTGCCTGAGGATCTGTTGGACTTGGGGTGTCTCCATCCTCTTTGATCTGCAAACTAGCTGCGAATTGAAAACAGTCCTGAGCTAGAGGGAAGCAGAAGGAGGGCCAAGCTGGTGAGGGGCCGCCTGGGCTGCGGACAAGATGGGCGGAATGAGGCCAGCTCCTGGGGCAATGAGAAGCAGAACGCAGCCCTCTCCAGGGCCCCAGCCAGCACCGGCTCTGTCACAAGATCCCCAGGGGCCAGGGAGAAGCAGGCTGGGGGGCGGACAAGATGTTGGGTAGACAAGGGAGCCATGGGCAGGGCCTGGGCATCCTGGAAAGGCCAAGGACTGTCAGATCCAGTGTCTGAGAAGCAGAAAGCAACCCATCTGGGGACTCAGGAGGAGTGGGCAAGACCCCAGGGGACATATTTAATCTGTTATGGTTTGGATGTGGACTGTCCCCCATGTGTTGAAGACTTGCTCCCCAATGCAGCAATATCCAGAGGTGGGGCTTTGGAGGAATGATTGGATCGTGATCACTCTAGTCTCATAAGTGGATTAATCCATTTGATGGAGTAATAATTTGGGTGGTGGAAACTGCAGGCTGGTGGGGCAGGTTGCACGAAGTAGGTCACTGGGAGTGTGCCCTCAGGGACTCTCTCTTGTCCCTGGTGCCCCTCCCCCCTTCCTGATTGCCATAAACTGAGGGGCTTTCCTTCCCACCCCCTCCCACCATGAAGTTTCTGCCTTGGAACCAGCCGACCATGGACTGAGAAGTCTGAAACCATGAGCCTAAGTAAATCTTCTCTCCCTTAAGTTACTTTACTCAGATACTTGACTCAGCAATGAAAAGCTAACATATCATTCCTTCCACCAGATGACCTCCTTGAAGGCAAGGAACATTTAACATATAGGTTTCAGAATCAGACCTGGGTTCAAGTTCAGCCACTGGAAGCCATGTGACCTTGGGCCAGTCATTTGACCTCTCTGAATATCAGTCTTCTCAATCACAAAATGGGAATAAGACTATCTACAGATTTGCCATAAGGATGAAAGAGACTGTATATTAAATTGAATGGCAGTCAACTGCCATTCCTGTGGGTGAAAACTGGTTGAATTATTAGTTCTTTCATTTGGTTCAACCTAGACCAAGCCCCAAGCACAGTGTCCAGCCCATAAGATGCACCCAGTAAGCAGAGGCAGCAGTTGCCATCATCTGCTGTGCTGAGTGGTGGTTTAGGTCAGTGAATGAATGCATGGAAGACATCGGGAGGCTAAGCTGCAGGTGGCTGTTCCCAGAGCCCAGAAGATGCTGAGAGGTGATGGGGAATCACCTGTGCCAGGAGAGAGCTGCCCGTGACCCCAGAGACCAAATTTGTAGCCCCTGCCTGTTTTCTCTGGGCCAGAAAAAGCAGCACCCCATTACCATGTGCCCTCGGTGTTATTTCCATTTCTTGTTCCACTTAGAGAGCAAAAGTCTTGTTTTCAGATTACCATGGTTACCATTTACTTGCGCACTTAGGCTGTGCCCTGTTCCAAGCTGAGCACTTTGCAAGCATTAACTCATTGACTCTTAATAGCATCCTAACTTGAACCTCATTTTTAATCATTTGAGGCAGAATTTTTAACCCATATTTTGTGGAGATATAATCTACAAACTATAAAACGTACTGTTTTTCAATATGCAGTTCCGTGAGGTTTGACTAGTGTACACCCATGTAACAGCTGCTACAATCAACATAGGTCATTGTTGCCCAAGAAACTTCCCTTGTACCGTTTTGCTATCAGTCCTTCTGCGGATGGTCCTGTGGATTCTCCCCTCTCCACATAACCATGTACTGTCATGTAGGTTGCTTTTGACTTTTCTAGCACTTCATAGGAATGGATTTATAAGTATCTGTTTTGTATCTGGCTACACTCGGTCACCACGGGCTTGTTCCTTTGAATCACTGAGTAGTTGTTGTGGAGTGAATTGTGTGCCCCTACTCAAGTGGATTTGAGCCCAAATCCACACGGTGACTGTATTTAGAGAGGGCCTTCAAGGAGGTAATTAAGGATGAATGAGGTCCCCTAGGCTATAGGATTGGTGTCCTTATAAGAAGAAACACCAGGGCACAGAGGAAAAGCCATGACAACAGACGCACTTGCCTAGCATGCCCAAGGCCCTGGGTTCCATCAAAGAAAGAAAGAAAGAGTGAGAGAGAGGGGGAGGAAGAGAGGGAAAGGAAAGGAAAAGAAAGGAAAGGAAAGGAAGGAGAGAGGGAGGAAGAGAGGGAGACAGACACTGTGAGAAAGTGGACAACTACAAGCCAAGCAGAGTGGCCTCAAGAAAAACCAGCTCTGCTGGCACCATGATCTTGGATGTCCAGGCTCCAGGAACAGTGAGAAATGAATTTCTCTTTAAGCCTACCCTGTGGTGTTTCCTTCTGCTCAGCCCAGCTGATGAATCAAGTACAAGAAAGTACAGTATATAGGTTCATCAGAGGTGCAATGCTACACATGAGGAAATGGAGACCTAGAGGTGCCCAACAACTTGGCTGAGGCTCTGCAGATCAGCTAGGAACTCACCTGGGTCTGAAGGCCCATACCTCAAGCAGATGCAGCAGAAAAGCAGCACAGACTGGGCACTTGCTTGAAAGCCAGCAGAGAGCTGACCTGGTGACCTGGGAGTCCTGCCTGCCACACCTGGAGCCAGGGGTCCCTGCTTGGTAGGAGGAAGCAAGGAACATTAATCATATTAGTCATGAAGAGTAGTTAGGAAGCTATTTGGCCTGGGCCCCAAGGTCTTAGATCCTTGATCAGGACCAAAAGGAAAATCAGGCTCCTTGATCCTGCACAGAGGAAAAGCCAGGTCAAGGTCAAGTTTTATAATTCATAGGGATCTTACACCAAACCCTATGTGGAATCTGACACCTGGTTCCCAAGCCTGGTCTAAATCAGCCAAGGGGGTCTCAGGGTCCTGCAGATATCATTCCTCCTGGGGATGAAGTACAGATGAGTGGTAGCCTGGACCTCCCCTCAAGGTTAAGGTATGAAGCCAACTCAATAAACAATGTAAGGACTAGCTTTATGATAAGGACTTTACCCAATTAGAGATTATTTCGTTAGGCTAGAAATACAGATCAATGGGGTGGAAGAATCTGAATGTTTTTTGATCTTAATAGACATAAAGTGTGATGAAAACTGGCCAGTGATCTGGCAAAATACTGAACAAATTCTTGGCAAAGTTGAGCTTCTCTTAACTGGTCTTGCTGAGGAGTGACCATCAGAAGATCTGGATGAGTGAAGTAACCTCAAAGACCACAGCGAGGGTATGTCCCAGCGAGGTGGGCCTGGTGGCCCCAGCAGAGTCTTCCATGCAGAGAAGATCCCATCTGGAGCTTTGGATCCAATGGCCCACTGGAGGTTGGATGCAGAAAGCACAGAAAGGGAAAGCTGGGGTGACTTAAGGGGCCATATCCTCTGAGGTGATTTCTCTAGGAACCCCCCAATCTTCCAGCCTAGTACTTTACTTCCTTCCCCAGACATTGTTACCCACCAAGGGCTTCCTACCCACAGTATAGGGCACCCAGTTTTTGCAAAAAGAAAAATCTTTATTGCTGTATTGATTGGTGTGGAACTATAGGCTCCAATCTCTATAGGGCAGTTGATAGTGGAGGAATTTATAGAAAGAGGGAGGGAGAAACAGCTTGTTGATGGTACCCCACGCTTCCTCACAGGTCGCATATTCTCTCACCTCCCTTTCTGGGACGGAACCCAGGGACACTCTACCACTGAGCTATATCCCCAGTGCTTTTTACTTATTTACTTATATTTTTGAGACAGGGTCTTGCTAAGTTCGCCAGGCTTCCTTTGAGCATTCGATTCTCCTGTCTCAGCCTCCTGAGTACCCACATGCATGTTTCTTTTGGCAGGGGATTTTGAACTTATGACATCTTTGACCAGACTACCTGGCTTCTGCTCATGTGCATTCTTGAAAAGCCAGCTCCAGTGTTAAGAATCATTAGCAGAAGGTCTGGAGGTTTTCCTGAAAGACAACTTAAGAAATTTGTGTTTAGGTGTGTCCAGGCCTTCACCAATTTCAACATCTCCTTGTGCACCAAATGGAACCCAGGTAAAGGGTACAGAGGAAAACTTGGCCCTGAGCTGGTCTCTGGAGCAGCCAGGCTGAGAGGAAATGTACCATGCCCACATCTGTAAGGAGACTAAGCTGCTGCATGGAGTTGATCAGGGGAAGCTAGCAAAGCCCTTTGCTCGGGGCCTGCTCAGAGCAAGGACCTTGGAGGGGCTAGCCATTGCTCCTGACATTTTTTTGCTTTGAGCTCTCTCAGGAGGTAAAATAAATATGAATCTTGTGGTCTTAGGATGTGGGGTTCTGTGAAAGGAGAAGCAAGGAAGTTTGGAGGGTTTTGCTTTCTCTCTCTCTCTCTCTCTCTTTCTAATATAGAGGGAAAATCTCACTAAAGGGGAAAGTGGGGTCTTGGCTAATCACGACTTCCCTGCATTCCCCATCCCCACCCATCAAAAGCCTGGCTCAACATCAGCTGCTGCCTCCACTCCCTCCTTCCCCCATGTAC